>JAAIXJ010000163.1:0-88688 GCA_013403705.1 Heliconius hermathena | reverse complement strand
TTCTGGGCCCATAACCCTTTGTATTTATATTTATGGGCCCAGACCATATCGTAATAATAAAAAATTAAGAAGATTGCATCTGAGAAGCACGCGTGGTAGAATTACGCAGAACGCATATTTTGATTTATGCACATAGACACCCCCTCTCACGCCGCACCGATTCCTCGCTAGGGCTCGCGGTTGCGTCATTCGAAGGTTGGCCCTCTTTGTGCTTCGCGCCAGTGCTGCTATATCGTGCAGGAATGATTGCTTAATATAACACTATAATTCATAATAAATGTAGATTATACTTTTTACGTATGATTTGATACTAAAATAATTAATAAAATTATCAATACTATTTACAAATAATTACTAAATAATAATTTATTTCATATTGAGTTTTCCTAGGTTCCCGTGTAACATTATAAGACTCGTTTATTACTAGTTATTTAATTTTTATACGATTTTCTAATTAAGGAAATAAAGTAGCATTTTATTGAACAATTTTAATAAGAGCTTTGAACGTTGTTTAGATTTATTATAAAAAATAGGTAATTGCGTGACAAAGAACGAGAAATATCGTTCTTTCTCGTTCGGTTATGTGTTTATGAATGAAAAGTAGAAGATCGGCAACGCTTAGTAGTAGTTTTTGTTTAGTACGTGTATGTGTGCGTCACACGAAATAAAGGCTTGGATAAAAATCGTGAAATGAAAAAAAAATCCTACGTCTAAACTGTTGAGGTACCTTGATTAATTTCTTTTGCTTTGTGTTTGAAATATTTTACCCTATATGCAGTTTCAGTAAATGGAGCGCTGCCGCTTCCACCCTGTATATATATATATATATATGTATGTATATGTATAGATGCTAAAAGTACGTTACAATCATACTTTTAGCAGAGTAGTTGTCGATTCGAGAATTTTTTTTATAATGTTATTTTAATACCCTGCTCTGGTGAAATAAAATGAAAAGTTTGGAAATATCGCTGGCAGACGTTTCTGCTGGGTGATATGTTCCCGTTCCACTTCTGACCAATAAGACATAGTAATTAGCAAAATTTGAATTATTATAGCATAAATTGTATGTAAGTTATATGTAAACATATTGATTATTTGCTTAATGGTAGCGGTTTTAGTGGTTTTCGCAAGATCGTATTTTTTATTATTAAGAAACTAGTGACATCATTTAATGCTTATTTTTTATTAAAGTTAATTTTTCAGTTTTCGCTATATCCCGCATTGCAGGGTAGGGAGAGGGAGCCCTAATGTTAAGACACTTTGCGATGAATTCTGCAAGCTTTGCGTGTTGAGTGGCGGAACTCAACGCCGCGCTTTGCATCGACACCAAAGCGAAGAAATGAATTCCTCGAGTGGGAATAAAACCCACAACCTAGCTACTAACCATAAATGGAATTGGGTAAATTAATAGTCTTAGGTACTAAGTTAGTTTTGATTTATAATAGGCATAGATATGTATTTTTTCTTTAAAGTGTCATCTTCTTATTAAGTTCTTAAAGCAACATTCGAAATAATATAACTTTTGATATTTCAACAAAAAAATGCATTTTTAATTCTAGTGGAATTAGTTACGGTAGAAATACAGTCTCGTTTGGAAAAAGACACTCTCGAGAACGACACCCTTGGCGAAGCTCGTCGAGTTGCTGCTGAATGCAAATGTCTTCCTGCGTGCACTTCTATTGAGTATGAAGCAGAAACTTCACAAGCTGATTACGACTGGAAAGCAATATTTAGAGCTTACAATTTGCCGATTGAGGAGGATTCACAAAAGTATTAATTATATTACTAATATATCTTTACAAAAAAACATTAAATGTTCAACAACAATACTAACATAACCCTGTACAGGGTGGAAGCGTCAGCGCTCCATTTACGGGAACAGCATATAGGGTAAAATATTTTAAACCCATACCTAAAGAAATTAATCAAGAAATCTCAACAGTTTAGACGTAGGATTCTTTAGATACACTATATTTATCTATACTTGTATTTCGTGTGACGCAGTTACGCATAAATACCAGTAACGTAAATACATACTACTACAAATATACTACTAAAGGTTAAACAACTTTGACTTTGCCGCCAAAACTATAATTCGATTTCGGAATGAGGCGTATGCAGCGGTTTCCTTTTGATAGGTTTATGCCTGCGTGCGTCGTTCTTGAAAAATGGCGTTTTATTTTACAACGATAATTTTTTATTTATTTAGTTTGAAAAAATCACTTTTTAATTTTTGGGGAAAAAAAATATTGTATAAGGCTTTTTAGATAAAACTGTGGTTTCATTTAAAGTGGCGCTGACAAAAAAACACTGTATATTTGTTTTTTTTTTCAGTTTGTTGTATGCACGAGTTATGATTTTCTTTAAAGAAGCCCAATTTATTACTTCACGTCGATCAGAACTTTATGGCCAGACCGATTTCCTTGCTAATTGTGGAGGCCTACTGGGACTTTTTATGGGATTTTCCATACTTAGCGTTGCAGAAATATTATATTTTCTTACATTAAGGTAATAGTAGTGCTATCTGGGTTTCTTTCAATTTTTTACGTGCATAATTTTATGTTATTAATGTTGGTTTAACAATTTGCAGACTTTGTTGTGTGTTATGGAAAAGGAGACAAGCTAAGAGAAGAGCTTACATGAACAAAAATGCTATTCTAACTCCACAAGATGGGAAATTAAAAGATTTGCATATTTACTAAGTCTTTATTACATAGGAATGCACAGTAAAACTTTTACTTCCTTTAGCATATAATATTTAAAAAATCAAACAATTTAATTAAGCTTTACTGTTATGATCACAAAACTGTATACTTATTAGATATTAACTTGATTCTTGTATTTTTTTGTGAAAGTGACAATGTTTATTATAATTTATAACTTAAATTATTAAATGATATAATAATATTACTTGTTTTATTTAAACTGTACTTGGTCCACTAGGTTTTTTCTTAGGTGCGTAACCTATTCTATTGTGAATTTCTTCTGAAGTTTTTGTCCCTCCTGCTAAGGATTTGGGCGTGTCTTCTTGCATTTCATTACTTACAGCTGAATTATTCACTTGGTCCCGTCTGAAAGCCTCATACTCTTGTAAATCGTCGAGTTTTAAAGTTATTTCTGTTAAAGGTCTGCGAATCATTTTTTACCTGTAACAATGTTTTCAAATTGAAGTTGTGAATAATGATTATATTGAACGCATTCCATTTGCTACGGTTGGTACACAGACTTACGTAAAAGAAGTAAAGAGACGTCTACGTACATCGATATTAAAATTATTAAAAGTATAAAAAATAAACATTTAAAATCATTAAAACTTCATTTATTATAAATATTTAAATTATCTGAAACTATACTAATTGAAATAATAGAACCAATGATCCGTGGACATTGTACACAATGCACATGTAGTAGTACAGATGTTTTTAGCATGATTACACTATTGCTTTTATTTTTATTAACCTTCAACTTTTCTGTCTAGATTTTTATCACCTTAACTTTCTAAAATAAAATTAAATAATACTTTATACCTGTATTTTATTAAAGATAATATTCCAAAAAAAATAAGATTACTAAAAAATATACGTGCGCCTCACCTCATTTCATCAAGGGGAATGGGGGGAGGTTAAAAAATGCTAAAAAAAACCTAAATGTAATCAGTAGACGGCCCCTTATTTAACTTGAACCGTAAATAAGGATATTATTATTTAAGATATTATTTTTAAGCATTATTATAATAAATAAAAATGAATAGTCATACTTAAAATGTTGTCACTGAAATTCATAAAAAAAAATAAAATAGAACAGAATATCGATATCATTAAGCACTATAAAACTAAGTACTTCACTACGCTTATTATACTTCATTTCGTTGTTCGGAGTACACGTCATAGTGTTTTTCCAAGCTTCGATTTTAACTAACAAGCCTAGATTTAGACTAAATAGTGTTCCTAAGTGCATTTAATTACAATATATCTAAATTCTACTTACCAAAATGCTGTACCTCGAGGATTATTTAGAAAGTAAGCTCTCTAGTATTTGCTCTTCCACGTCCATATACGCCATTACGGTTGGCGGCAATGGATTACGCCAAATAGTTTAGCGCGACATTTAAAATTTGTAAATAAAATTAAATACCACATGCTACAGTTGTTAAATCTTGTTTTATTCACAGTGATCGAGCATTTACCTCAAGAATTAAGAGATAGATTTACGGAAATGCGAGAAATGGATTTATCGGTCCAAAGTAAGGTCTATTATTACTAATAATATGGTGATAAAAACAATATACTACTACATTAGTCAATTATAAATAATAACATTGTTTATTCTTTTATAACAGATAATATGGATACCTTAGAGAAGCGAGTGCGTACATTATTCGGTGGATGCCGACGAGGTGATATTAATACAGATCAAGCTAACACCGAATTTTCAGATATTAAACGTGGTTATAATAAGACTTTAGAGGAAGCTGATGAAAAAGTTACACTAGCGAATCAGATGTATGACTTAGTTGACAGATATTTACGGCGACTAGGTTTGTAAATATGAATAGTTATTATATTATACTTAGCTATAATCACACTTGCTATATTGAATTCATTGTCCGTTTTCATCAAAAATACACTTATTTCTAAAGTTTTATGCAGTTTTATGTTTGTATGCAGATATTTATGTAATATTAATATAATATAATGTAATTCAAAGTCAAAGTCAAATAATTTTATTTCTAAATCAAATAATTTTATTAATAAGAAGTTACATGCTTCATTTTTTGAACATCGAACAATTTACTACCACTTAACTCAAGTTAATGCCTTAGACTTGAGAAGAACCAACGCAAGAAACTCAGTGGGACTTCTTTTTAAAATCAATTTTACTTTTGTTGTATATTTGTATCTATTATTGTCTCTTATCGCATTATCAATTACTATTATTCTACTACTCTATTGTTTCTGACCACTGCTATTTACGCCTTATGGTTGCTTGGCAGAGATTGCTATTTAAGCAATAAAACTTCCAGTTGCCCATATATTTTTACATTCGTGTTATGAACTTCTGTGTCTTATTTTGGGTATACAATAAAAATTTGTTTTTATTCAACAGATACAGAATTACACAAATTCAAATGTGAACTAGAAGCAGATAACAAAGGGATTACTGAATTATTAGAGAAACGTTCACTTGATCTCGATTCAAATACAAACCATACAAGCACATCTAATAACAACCATTACAAAGATAATAGGTAAGTTCTTTATTTTATTCTGTTATAAGAAGTCAACTGTTATTTTATTAATTTTAAACTTGACTATTTATTATTTGTTTATTTATTTATTTAGCTTCACACTGTACCTTGCATATAGTAAGTTTGGCAGAGATAACCTAGTGTTAAGACATTTGAATAAATTCAGAATATGTTTTTTTACAAGTTATACAGAATGGAGAATTTTGAAAAAAAAATACAAACGAAAATATTTCTTTTATAAAAATATTTTCTTTTGTATTTTTAATCAATGAGATTAAACATGACTATAACACGACAATAAAAATATGAATTGATATAAAACATTATGCCTAACTATAAACTTTTATAATAACTTAATATATATCCTTATATGAACTTAATAATAAAAAAATATGCCTTGCCTATTCTTACCCGATTACTGCAATTTATTTTATAAATACTAAGTTCTAGGCCTATTTGAGAGAGGAGAAACTATTCGAGCCTTTCCAAAAGAGGAACATAAGACTCTGAAACACTAGGTTCCCTCTGCTTACACTGACATATGACGGATACAATGTGAAGTGAAAATTAAAGCATTCCATAGATTCATTCAGATGTTAGATTTGTGTCTGGAACTTACAATTCAGATGTAGCAACAAGATGTATTTAAATTTAATGTGAATTAACACCAAATTCAAAATGATTCTAGTACTGCCACCTTTATAATATGTTCTAGAAATGAATTGATGATAGTTCTATACAGGCTAAGATTTTTTACCAGTCTACAGAGATGTTGCTGTTTTTACCTTTCGCTTCTACTTTTATTGCGTAAATGCTAACTCTTAAAATCAGCTTCACGCAGTATCCCGCACACAGCAGGGTAGACATAGGGAACCTAGTGTTAAGACACCCAATTCACTATTTTCCGCCGAATTCTGGAGGCATTGCGTGTTAAGTGGCCGAACTTAACGCCTCGCTTTGCCTCAACATCAGAGCAAAGAAATGAAAATATCAATTTATATAAATATTTCATTTCTTCGAGTTTGGATCGGGATCGAACCCACAACCAGTCGATTTTACAGTCACACCAGGGGCAACACCCGTGAGCCACGGCTGACTGACGACGACCTCTTAATTCTGTTTATTCCTAGTCAGTTCGTTGGGAAATTCGACTTATTTTATTTATTTTAATTTTATAGGACATTTGTTTCTAATGTTTATCAATTACCAATTGTACTCTTCGCTTTTCTTTTCTCTTCATCTGGATGAAGAATTTCTATCATATCCAGGGATTTCGTATTTCTCATATGTGACTATCATAATGGTATCAGAAGCTTTTTATAAAAAAAAATAAAAGAACCTTATTTTTGAATGTACTATGATAGATACCGTATCCGAGCGGAGAAGCGGCGTGAGAGCTGGGCAGCGCGCGACGCACGCACTCTGCAAGCTAACGGCAACATTACAAGGACTGATTCCCTGCCGGTACACCATGTTTAATTTATTATTGTTTTTGATAATCAGTTATCAATTTGTGCAGTGAGACTTCGTCTGATTGTAAAATAGTTGTGGGTTCGATTACCACTCCCGCCGATAGGTATATATTATTGAATCATTTCCGTACCAGACGTATGCACGACGCAGCGCAGTGTTGAATTCTGCCACTTACCACGTAATGTATCCAATTTTAGAATTGGAGAATGGAGTGTCTCGACACTAGAATCTCTCCGCTTAACCCGGCATATGGAATACAAAAATAAAAACAAAGTTTTATATTGTTAGTAAACATTGAGTGTAAATATTTTTTTGACGTTTTTCTATGAGTCGTTGGCAATTTTACACGTAATGCACGTTAGGTACGGAGACATTTTTTCTTGCCTTTCCAGTTCAGAGAAATGAAACTAATTGAATATTAAAATCTAAGCGTGGATGGAACCTTTAACTATGGCGTGTACACTGTACGGCATATACTGCCAACTGCACCACAACAGCGTTATTAAAAATGAAATACTTCTTATTATTAAAATGAAATATGATTATTATATCTAATGTCATGGAAATGTGATGATTTCTCCGACTGGTTCAGATGTTTATACTTTTTTCCTTATATTTCCAGGCGGCGTTGGGTCGCGACTCGTATTCGCTGGGGCACGCCGGTAGCGCCATCGCCGCCGCCGCCAGCCAGGCTATCGCTGCTACACAACAGGTATATTCTTGTTTTGCTTCGAAAACACAAAATCGATGATGGTGTGTTTTCGAAGATGGTCACGTAAGAAGCATTTTAATTTTCCGAAATCCTGAATGAAGTATGAAGAGGTTCATGACAGTGGACGTAATTCCAGTGTTGACGTTGACGGCGTTGAATTCCGCCTCTCAATATGCAATTTGGGGAACGGCATAATAAGGCAGTGTATGGGGCACGGAGTATCATAACACTAGGTTCTCTCTGCTTATTCAGTTAAATGCGGGGTAAGCGAAGCGTGAAGCTATATAAGTATGTATAAGCCTGTGGAAGTTATTTTTCTAAAAAAATATCCTACCGATATGTAATATAGCAAATGATCGCTATTTGCAGATGCAGCAGGGGCGGCGCACGGCGTCCCTGAAGGCGTCGTACGAGGCGGTGGCGAGCGAGCTGCAGCACGCGCACGCGCACGCCGCGCACGCCACGCACTCCGCGCACGCGCACACCGCGCACGCAACACACTCCGCGCACGCGCATGCCGTGCACGACCATGGTACACACTTTTAATTATTATTATTATTATTTATTTTTTTCATATTTCCCTTTTAAACGCCTTTTTCTAGAGATTGTACGTTGTGCGGTGGGACTCAACGCCGCGCTATTCTCTTGTCTTTTATAATTTGCTATTTTTGCTACAACTACATTAGTTTTGAAAGAGAAGAATTTATACAACGCTTTTGCCTTGTTACCAGAACGGAGAAATTAAAATGTTAAATAATTCGTTCCCCCCAAGTGGGAATCGAACCCACAACCGTCGCGTTTACAGTCACACTGCCCCACGACGCCATGATATTCTATAAAATTTATGAAAATATATATATTCTACTATGATGATATTATATCTTTTATACAGGTCAAGTCGTAGCATCAAGTCATGCCGCAAATGTAGTACATGCTCATTCTGCCTCATCAGCGTCTAATAAACGGCAAAATAAACAAAAGTAAATATGGTTATCTTTTTCTTATTCTAGATCTTATTTATGCTTACATTTTACTTCCTGCTACATACATACATACATTTCACTTCCTGCTATTCCTAAATATAATTGATATTGTTTACTTTTTACAAAATTCATTCTTGAAGCAATTTTAATATTATCTTTTTACATATACATATTATGCCATTAAAAAAAATCTCAAAAAAAACAATGCTCTTATTAGTGTTAAGTTGTGTCTTAATTCTTGATTTATTAATTTTATTATTATGATTGTTAATAATTTCGTATTTTTCTTGATAATAGAAAAAGTACATACAGTTCATCAAACAATGTGTCGCTGCACTCCACGCAGTCGGTGTCGGCGGCCGCCAGCCGCTCCTCGTCGCCCACTGTTGGGTATGAACATTTAATAATAATAATAATAATAATAATATAATTTATTGAGCCCAGTCGTATCGCAGGTGTGACTGTAAGCGCGACTAGTTGTGGGTTCGATTTCCACTCGAGAAAATGAAATATTTAATATTTTCATTTTTTCGCTCTAATTTCGAAGCTAAATGCGGCGTTGAGATCTATTCAAAACGCAATGCCACCAGAATTCAGCGGGAAAAGTGGGATGGAGTGTCTTAACTCTAGATTCCCTCTGTTTGCTCCATGCGGGATACAGTGTTAAATAACAAAAAAAAATTATATACTATTTTTTTTGAAATTATATACATGTTATTTTAGCGCTATAAGCACAGTAGTCAACAACGTGGCGATAGAAGAACCGATGGAAGAAGAATGGACTTACGATCCCAACGAGCCCAGATACTGTATTTGTAATCAAGTGTCCTATGGACATATGGTCGCTTGTGACAATCAAGATGTAAGTTAATCATTAATTAGATTTTAAAAATACGTATTTTAGAGGTCATCGTAGCTCAGTGGTACAATGTCTGACTGTAAACACGATGGTTGTGGCTTCGCTCTCTACTTGGTAATTATTATATTGTATTTATTTACAATTCCCATCTCTGGACTAAGACAAGACAACGGAGTGTCTTAACAGTTTCCTCTGCTACCGTGTTCTGTACCTATTGCGTCGTATAGCCTGAAGCAAAAATGGAATTATTTTCATTTCCTAACATTGTTGGGCGCAACTAATTGAGTTATGTTACTCAACACGCCGTGTCTCGAATTCTGACAGGAAATAGATAATGGAGTGTCTTGACACTAACTATTTCCCTGTAAAAAAATTGTGAATTTGTATTTTAAAAATTATGAATAAACGGAATATCATAACTCTAATTTTCTCTACTTACCCTGCAGCTGTCTATTACGTCATACAGCCTGAATCTAAAAAAAATATTATTTTTAACTGACGGAAAATAGATAACGGAGTGTCTTAACATTATTATTTCTTGTAAAAAGTTATCAATATGTGTTTTGAAAATTACGAATATTTTGTTGTATGTTTATTTCTATTGTAAAAAAATCTGTTTCTTTTTTCCAGTGTCCATACGAATGGTTCCACTACCCGTGTGTAGGTATCACAGCGCCGCCCAAGGGCAAGTGGTACTGCCCGCAATGCCAGACCAACATGCGTCGCAATCGAGCCCACCGTAAAAATTAATTACCTACAGTCCGCGAGGCTTAAGCTGAGTTTTGTGAGTCCATATGTAGTGCTGGTGTGACGTCATTTGCTTGATCTTAACCGCTGCTTTTTGATTACCTATCTACATCTACATCTCTTGTATAGTGATGTCGCATATTTGATTCTTAGTATTTTGTATTTGTGTCCAATTTATTAAAAATGAAAAATAAAATTTGGACTGATTAAGTAACGAGAAAAAAAATCGTGAACACAACGCTGTTCTTGATGATATAAAGGAAAAGACTAATTATTAACTCAAACATCATCTATTAGGATAATAATATTTTGTTTTTTTTTTTATTAATTTTTAATAAAAAAATTGTTTTAAAAGCTTATTTCAAGGTCTACTTTTATAACCACTAACACAATACAAATGCAAAGCTCAGCTTAAACCTCACAAGCTGTACTTCGTTTCAAATAAAAATATTGTTTATTAAAATAGACTTTTGCAAGCACTTTTGAATCGTTGAATGGACATGTCGCTACTACCGGCGCAGAAGGTTCTGTTTGGAAGAGTCGGCAAATCAACAGTTGCTCTTTTTTCAATATCGATGTTACAATTTTATTATTATATTATATACACTGAGAGCTGTCCTGTATGAGAAACAGTTGATATTAATCCAATAAATGTTTTTCCTTTAAATATTTCTAATCTAAAGTGTATTAGGCTTTACTTTAGTATTGTTTTCTTTACAGTTACCTTAAAATTTTGTGGCAAACTTAGAATAAATTTATTTATAGATAGATATTATTCGTATGTCGTCAAAATTAAAAAAAAATTGTTCTGTAGATATTTAATATTCATTTCAAATATAAAATGTCAATAAATGTGTATTGTTCACGAATGTAAAAGACAAGAAAAAAGATAAAAAATATTTTGTTGTAATGTATGATGATATTGGAATATAGCTTAAATAATAACTGAATAATTTTTTAAAATTTAAATATTTATGTAGTCAATGTATGTTTGTGTGTAATATTATTGATTTAGCATAAAATAAAATATTAAAAACAGGACGTAATTTATTTTTATTTCTATAAATCAGCTTCACGCTGTATCTCGCACACAGTAGGGAAAGCAGAGGGAACCTAGTGTAAAGACACTCTGTTCTCCATTTTGCCAAATGCTGGAGGCGTTGCGTGTTAAGTGGCGGAACTCAACGCCGCGTTTTGCCTCAAAAATGAAAATATAAATTTAAAAATTTCATTTGCCTTCGAGTGGGGTTCGAAGCCACAATCATTCGCGCTTACAGTCGCACACCACCCTTTACAGTGTGCCCCTGTGCCTATAGTTGTTTTTCTTAAAAAAAATAATAAATATATAAATATAAATAAAAATAGTTGTTTTTATTTGGTATAAAACAATACAACTACAAGATGACTACATCCTATAGTATTATTTTATGACTAATTAATTATTTAAAACTGAACGGATACCTTAAATACTATGCGCTCACTTAGTTTGCACTAAGTGCATACAAATCATAAATAGCTTTTTGTTTTTTTTATCCCGCACATAGCATGGTAGTAACTGGTAGGCAGAGAGTGCAAAGAGAACATAATATATAAACCAACCGAAGTTTCAGTTTCGGTCAGAAATGAACCGTAGTTCTTAAGTACCATCTTCTGAGGTTCCAATATTCATATAACGTTAGAACGTTATGTGAATATTGGAGCCTTGTGTTTTGATGTAACTGAAGGTATAGTGACCTTCATTCAAAGTTACTTAAACTATGATCATTTACAATGTTTTATTATAAGTAGTTATTTTCATATGGAATTAATCCGTAAATAAAAGAAGTAGACGTCTTTTGGAAAGTGATATTTTTAAAAATATTTTTTTAATCTCCAATGGCATAATTTGGCTAATCGTGGCGCAGGAGCATAGAGTCACTCTATGCTCTCTATTAGAGTGTGATTGTAAAATCGACTGGTTGTGGGTTCGATTCCCACGCGAGGAGATTAAATATTTACTTATATTTATATTTTCATTTCTTCGCTCTGATATCAAGGCAAAGCGTGGCGTTGGATTCCGCCACTCAACACGCAATGCCTCCAGAACTCGGCGGAAAGTGGGGAACGATGTCTCTTAACATTAGGTTCCTTCTGCCTACCCTNAAAATCGAATGGTTGTGGGTTCGATTCCCACGCGAGGAGATTAAATATTTACTTATATTTATATTTTCATTTCTTCGCTCTGATGTCAAGGCAAAGCGTGGCGTTGGATTCCGCCACTTAACACGCAATGCCTCCAGAACTCGGCGGAAAGTGGGGAACGATGTCTCTTAACATTAGGTTCCCTCTGCCTACCCTGCTGTGTGCGGGGTACAACGTGAAGCTGATTTGATTTCATTTGTATAATTTCGTAAGGCACACATATATATACAATGTTATTGTTTTTTTTATTAATATAAATTATATTTTTTTGTGAGATATACTTTTTTTATCTATAATCTAAATCACTTCTGAACGATTTTTTTCTAGAAATTACGAAATAGCTGCTTCCTGTCAAATGGCTATCAATGTATGTCTAATTGTTATTAAACTGTCAAAAGCTAACGTGTTTTCCGTGACTCGGTAATATTTAATAAATTTACAAATAAATTAATGTTTCATAAAGAACGTAGCCAAACTATATATTATATTTCATTTTGAAGCATCATCGTTTTCATAAAAAAACAAAGACTTATTTTATTGTAACATCTTTAATTTGTCTGATCTTGCTTCACTATGTCTGCGGCAAAAATAAACGAAGTAAGTATTTATAATATGTAATCTAATATTAGAACTTTTTTCTAACAGATTTTATATCTCAATTTAAAATTTTACTAAATATATTTCATTTTCGCAGCTACGTAATGACGTTGATGAACTAAATGAATTATTAAAACAAGCCAAACGCAAAAAGGTTCAAGATATACTGTCGTTAGAAATACGAAAGATTGAAACAGAATTGATTAATGTGAAAGAAAATGCAAAAGAAACTCCTGTGGAAGTGTCCCCTGCACCCACCACATCACAAACACCTAAGAGATATCAAATTAAATTAAATGGATATGGTAAAATTATCTATTATTATTATTGGGTTTTTTTAATACTTAAAATATACCTTATATTGTTTAATTTATATAATCCAAAAGATATAAGTTATATTTTAATATATTTATAACTGTAATAGTAAGACTTATTAGTAGTATTCTTATGTATTATCTGTTGATATTTAATTTATTTTATTAATTTATATATTTATGGAAATGAAATTTTTGACATATTTTTTTTTATTAAAAAAATATTAACTAATATGAACAACGAAATTAATATTTAAATCTTTAATTTTAAGGTTGGGATCAATCAGAAAAATTCATCAAAGTATTTGTGACTCTAAAAGATGTACAGAATATACCAAAAGACCAAGTGTACTGTAAACTAACTGAAAGGTCTATGGAACTTCATGTTGAAAATTTGGATAACAAAGATTATTTGCTCATTATTAATAAGCTTTTGTACTCTATCAATGTCAGTGAAAGTCATTGGAAACAAAAAACAGGTATAAGGTTTTTTTTAATAGCTGAAGTTGAATTTTATATATATGATATAATAAACAATTCTTTTCTAATTTCTTTTAAATCATCACTTAGTAAGTTTAAATAAAAATATGATAAAGGAATTATTTGGTATTAAAATTCCTAGATGTTTATAAATGATACTCTTCACATTTTTTCTCGCATAGCAGAGTAGGCAAATAGAACCTAGTGTACACTACACATTACATTAACACTACATTTCTTTCTTCACTACTACTTAATCCCCAACCACATTTACCTCTGGCCTCTCCTTTGTTTGACAGGTATTTATAAATATAATCTGTTTTCAGACATGGTAGTTATCTTCCTTGCTAAATCACAACCCAACACAAAATGGTCTCACATGACTGAAATTGAAAAGAAATTTGAAGATCAACGTAACAACAAGTTCAAAACTGATGATATGGAAAAGAAAGATCCACAAGAATCTATTACGAGCCTAATGAAGAACATGTAAGTAAAGTATATTAAATGCCGGCAATGAGGCAGTTGTGTTATAGTAGCACAGCAACCAATTCCATAAGTTGTGAATCAGATTCCAACTTGGGGATAATAAATGACATTTATCTTGTCATATATGTAGCATTGAGTTCTGTCAGTAATGTCTGAAAAATTGGGCAGTGGCTGGGCAACAGAGTAATAAAATTAAAAAAGGACTATTATTTATACAAAAGTTAAGATTATTTCTCATCCATTACATTCTCCCGAAAATTTAATTAAAATATAATATAGGAATAGTTAAAAACTGGTTGAATTATTTCACCCACATTTCTCTTTCAATTTTCATTTTTTTTGAAAGCTTCATGTTATATCATAGACAAGGTAAGATAGAGTGCTAGTTATAATACATACTTTCTATTACAAAAAAAGGAAAATGGAAACAATTAATTACCATAAGTGGAAGTGAACCTACAACTATTGTAGTTACCGCTTTGCCACTGCGCTACAATGGTCTCTTGTATTTTTTTTTATTTATAATTATACTACACATTATAAAGTACATTTAAAATATTGTTGGTGCAGACAAGCTTGCATGTTATGTGATGTAATCTTTATATTTTTTATAATTGAATGTGCCATCTAAATATACCTCTGACTTTTCAAACCTACTTATGATGAGTTATTATCGTTTGTTAGTATTCATAGAATATAAAAATTTATTAATATGTGGATTTTTAGGTACGAAACTGGTGATGATGATATGAAGAGAATGATTTCCAAGGCGTGGTATGAAGCTCAGCATAAAAAGAAAACTGATACACTGGATCTATAAATATATTATAAGTTCAACATTTGAATTTTAAGTTACATTTATGTAAAGTTTAGGTTAAAGAACCTGTTTAAATATGTTATAACTTTTTTTTGATAATTTTTAACTTAGCTTCGTGCTTTATCCCTAGCAGGGTAGTCAGAGAGAACGGAGCACCAAACGCAATAGGCAAATAATTTTGATAATTTTTAATTTGTAATTAAATAAAAATCAATAAATGAAGATATAATTATATATTTGCATTTTTATTTAATATTTATTACACATGATAGAATATTTTAATTACATAACTTGAGTACATTTTTCCTAAATTAATATTCATGTTTCATTAGTTGCTTAATCCATCTTCAAGCTTTTTGTTGGAGCTAGCCATTTTATAATTCTGAAATAGGAATTTATTTGTAATAAGATACTAAAGATATGCCATTAAAACTATAGCATTAATATGTACTACATGTACTTTGTTTAAAAGGTAGAACTTAATAAGTAATGGAGGCCAGTCGTGGCGCAGCGGCACAAAGTGTGACTGTAAAACCGACTGGTTGTGGGTTCGATCCCCACTCGAGGAGAGGAAATATTTACTTAAATTTATATTTCCATTTCTTCGCTCTGGTGTCGAGGCAAAGCGCGGCGTTGAGTTCTGCCACTCAACACGCAATGCATCCAGAATTCCTACCCTGCTGTGTGCGGGATACAGCGTGAAGCTGATTTATTTTGTAAGTAATCTAAAGGGTTTGAATCTTCAAACCACACACATGTAGAAAAACAGAAATGACACAAAATTTAAAACAAGAAAGATATTATAAAACCATATCATTTGTGTACGATATTTAACTTTGCTTATAAAAAAGCGAAACTTATCTGTTAATATTAAGGTCTCATTACAAACTGTCCTGAAAGGGATTTAAACTCATAATCATAAATGTAACAAGAAGATACTTAATTACATTGTTTTAGGTTCACGCTGTGTGCTGCACATAGCAGGGTAGACAGAGGGAACCTGGTAGTTGCCTGGTAGCCTAGTGTTAAGACACTTCGGTTACTCACTTTCCGCTGAATTCTGGAAGCATTGCGTGTTGAGTGGTGGAACTGAACGTCGCGCTTTGCCTCATTACCAGAGCGAAGAAATAAATATATAATATAATTTCATTTCCTCGAGTGGGAATCGAACCTACAACCTGTCGCGTTTACATTCGCACGCTTGTGCTCCTGCGCCGCGATTGGCTTCACTTCACACACACATTTAAAATATTCGAATATAACGTACCTTAATTTACTTTTGCCCTCTTCATGCTCAGGTAGTTTTGTAAGAAGGCTGAGCAAGTACATCGCTTGTAGAGCATAGAACAGGTATTGCCATTTCATTTCAGATGCGACAGTGTCTGGTTGTTTATATGTTGTTGGAACTAATCGAACATTTCCTTCGGTTGTTCTAAATCGGTTTTCTGCGATCGCTGTAATTCGCCTTGTGTCTCGTCTCACATCGCTGTCCTCACTATACCGTTCTCCACGAATAGTTCTGGTACTAAAGATCTCCTCGTGGTTAACTCTACTTTCACGATTTTCAGTTACGCTTTGCGACCTAATTCGACGTAATTCTTCTCTTTTAGGTTCATCTCGGTAAGTTCTCATGCTTAGTCTTTCATGGACAGCTCCTACTAATCCTTCATTATCTTCTCTTGTTCTATAGATTTCTATTGCTTGGGCACTGCGATCGCGACGTAATCGTAGATCGTCTCTTTCGTTTCGTCTTAAGCGTAAGTTGTCCAATCTTTGCGATCCACGTCGATGTGTCCTTTCGTCGATTCTGTTGATGTATTGTTCATCATAAGGTTTTCGAATATTCCTGCTAAAGATGCTAAATTCATTTTTGTTATTTTTAGAATCATCATATCCACTATATCTGTATCTAACAAGCAATAACAAGTTCCTAGATCTATCGCTATCGATGTCGTAACCGCGTCTTTCACGTAAAATCATTCTTTCAGATCGAACATCAGTCAATCCACGAACTCTTTGCATATTGTCTCTTTTTTGTCTATAGTCGAATTTGTCCTGTGCCCTATAATCACGAGGTACATTTGTTACGTCTCTAATCTTAGATATTTCTTGGGTACTCTGCTTTGTGCGAATAGTATTGACGTCCCTCTCGCGTCTATCACTTTGTTCAATAATTTGCCCATTTCCACGGGTTTCAGTTGTCCTAACGTTTCGTACTCCTCTCAAAATATTCCTAGAATCATCTCTATCATTTTGCCTAATCCTGTCGTACGCTCTGTCATCGTTACTTAATGTACTAGCTATACGTATATCAGATTCATCTACTTGTCTTATATTTTGCCTTTTGTGCATTCTTTCTGTATTTCGGTCGGACTCTAGAAGGTTGCCTCGATTATTTCGGAATACATTTAAAATATTATCGGTTCGTATAGACATTTCATGGACACGCCGTCTAAAGTTCACTTCTTGTGTGTTACGTGATGTAATCTTTAATTCCCTATCATTATTACTGTGCCGTCTTTCCTGTCGTCTAAAATCTCGCTTTTCTTGTATATTTTCTAAGTTACTTATGAATAGTTCTTCATTGATAGTATTCATATCCCGTTGCACGTCTAATCTTCTTGAGGTATTGATCGTGCGAAGTATTGACGCGGAGCTTCGTCTGGTATTTATAGTATATTGTCTATTATTTTCTCTGATTGCTCTTCTCTCTCGTCTAGATTCATCAAGTTCACGTCTTTGTTCATCGCGTATCTTGATCCTGGATACATCCCTTACCAGTTGCCTAATGTTGCGTCTAGCTTGCCTGTTATTTTCCTCGCGAATAATATTTTCTTCATGTATGACATCAGTAAAATGTTGACCCAATTTATCATTAGAAACATCTGTGAGTCCAGAAGAGTATCTTTTGTGCCGCATAATATTGTATCTATTAACTCTGTGTTCACTACGAAGTGTCTCTCTTTCTTGTCTAGGATCAGTTAATTCTCTAATATTCCGTTCATTGCGGTTGTTTGTCATAGAAGTATCTTGTCGCTTAATATTTAATCTATCTTCTCTGTTATTGTCTACACGTAAATCATTATTTTCGAGTCTGATGTTAGTTTGTGAACGTGTTAGTTCCTCGCGTCTTGTATTGAGTCGGCCATGTCTGTTGTCGTCGAGATTTCTATTTCTGTTATTTCTAGCATCATCAGATCCACTATACCTATATCTAACAAGCAATAACAAGTCCCTAGATCTCCCTCTATCGTTGTCGTAATCACGTCTTTCGCGTAAAACCATTCTTTCAGATCGAACATCAGTCAATCCACGAATTCTTTGCACATCTTGAATAATATTTTGGTAATTGTCTCTATTTTGTCTGTAGTCCAAGTTGTCTTGTGCCCTATATTCACGAGGTCCATTTCTTTCGTCTCTAATCTCAGATATTTCTCGGATACTTTGTTTTGTACGAATAGTATTGACGTCCCTCTCGCGTCTATCATTTTGTTCAATAATTTTCCCACTTCCACGGGTTTCAGTTGTCCTGACGCTTCGTATTACTCTCGACATAGTTCTAGAACTATCTCTGTTATGTATTTCATTTAATTCTCTAGAGTATTTGATATGTCCTACAATTGTATTCATGGCTTTTAGTTGTGTAAATACTTGTCTATGAACATCTAAGAATCGTTCAGAATCTAAGGGAGAACTGCGCTTTCTATTTTCATTTCTTTCCCTTCGTAACTCTTCAGAAGTTCTTTGTCTTGAAGAATCTAAATTTCGTTTCGAAATCACTCTTCGGTCAACTTGATTTTCTTTGATTTGAGTAGATTCTCGAACCAAGCGTAAGTTTTCATCTGAAGCACTACTGTTACGTACTTGAGTATTTCTTCTGAAAAGTCTCTGGTCCTCTCGTCTAATTGTATCAGTGTTCCTAGACGTCGGTTGTAATCTATTATCTGGCATGCTATGAGAGTAAAAGTTTCTACGGGTATTTATTACGGATTCTTCGGAATTTTCACGTTCTCTTATGAATCTCTCATTGTTTCTAAGTCCTTTTACGAGGTTCCTTCGATCAGACACATTATTATTATTAACATATTCTCTCATATTTTTATTTTCACGATTCACTCGGTCTCCATTATTAAATTTGTAAGAATAACGAGATTCATCCACAAATCGAGAAGTTAATTCATCACGACTCCTTGTCAATCTTTCTTGTCGAGTTTCATCTCGTTCAGAGTTGTTATAATCGTAATTTCTTTCTCTGGATAACCGTCTCTCGTAAGCATGACGTTCTTTCGAGTGATCCTGAGACAGTACCCCTCCTTGACGAACGTTACGAGTGGGTGACCTTATATCCCGTTCTCTCACTGATAAAGGGCTGTCAAATAATTTTCGTTGCTGTAGATCAGGTACATCTTGATACACACGATACGGTTCATATGAAATGATCCTAGTATCCGCCTCAGAGTATCGCTGGGAATGGTCGCAACACGAATACCTTCCATCAATAAAGTTGCGATCTGATGTAGTTATTTGTAGGAGGCCGAAAACCGAGAAGAGTAGTAAACGCCACTTATTCATAGTATCTGTCCTGCTGTCGTGGTTCCTTTTACTTTACTTGATGTTAACTGAAGAAAGCTGAGCTTGTACTGATGCTTTGGAAGATCCAGTGCTGGCTTTTATACTGGTGAGAGACCATTTTGATTGAACTGCTATTAAACGCTAGAACGGATTTCAATTTTCAAATAACCATCATTGAGGCTCGTGTAAAAGGATTGTGAAACTTGATACTTGGACATGGATAGTATGGTGATGGTACTTTTTTGGCAGAAAAGAATTAGGTATAATGTTTTATTTATGAACCAATTGATATAACACAAACACTGAATATTAGGAATAGTATACCAAAATACAATAGTGAGAACTGCCTTTAAATCTGTTAAGCCGTTCTGAGATTAGCGTTCACAAACGTGGACAGGATTCTTACATTTATAAATTGCCCTAATAATATATGTATGTATGTTCTCATTTATGTACAGACAGCGATCAGTTACAATTCTATAAAACTTATGACATATATGTCTCTCCTATATGTCATAAGTTTATAGTTTTAAGTTTATTTATTTATTTATTTCTACGCTCTGATGTCGAGCGGCGAGCGGCGTTGAGTTTCGTCACTCAACAAGCAACGCCTCAACAATTCAGCGGAAAAGGGAAACAGTGTCTTAACACTAGGTTCACTCTGCCTGCCCTGTGTGCGGGTTAACTTTTATTGCATAATATAATGTAAGGGTACTTATGTTTTACAATATCTAAAAAGGGTAAAATATAAGGGGCCATTGTGGAACAGTCTGATTGTAAATGCGATGATTGTGGATTCAATTGCTACTACACTGTCATGATTAACTGGACACAGTGCGGTGTTAAGCTCCATCACTCACCACCCAAATTCTCCAATATAGAAATCGACCTCTTAACACGCAATAACCTCAGATCAGATAGAACGTGAAGAACAGAGTGTCTTTACACTTAGTTATTCTTCCCATACTCAAATTTTCTTGTAAAGTATTAAAACATTCGGTTCCACTATAATCCTTCCATACGCGCTTTATCACAGGACACAGCTGCACAAGAAAATTTGTCGCGCGTTTGAAATAATAATCTGATCTAATAACCCACTGGAGCAGGATATGGATCCGTAAATTGAAATTCTATGACGTCAAACGAAAGCCTCTGCTATTTATATATCTATTCGTATTAAATATATTGTTATATTGAACTTTTATTTTTACTAAATAAAATATTGTCGTTAGGTACATATTTTTCGTAACTACTAAGGATTACGTCGTCGTCGTAGAGTTTATTGTAAATAATGGTTAAAAATTTTGGTACTGCAATATCAATATATTTTTTTTTTATAATATCTAATATTTTAAGTTTAAAGATATTATTTGAGACTGATACGAGGCCTCGAGGCCTTGAGAGGCCTCAAAGCGGAGGGGCACAAGCGTGTGACTGCATATGCGGCAGATTGTGGATTCGATTTGGGGAAATGAACGAGTGGGATATATTTATAATTTCATATGGCAAATAATGGAGTGTCGTAATACTAGATTCCCTCTGCCTACCCTGCTGCTAAAAAACGTTTCGTATTGAATTAAATACTTACTAAGAAATTTTATTAAATTTAATGCATCTTTCTTGTATTATAAAACAAAAATGAATTTCACGCTGTATCCCCACACAACAGGGTAGCAAGAGGGAACCTAGGTGTTAAGAAACTCCATTCCCCACTTTCCGACGAAATCTGGAGGCATTGCGTGTTGAGTAGCGGAACTCAACGCCGCGCTTCGCCTTGACACCAGAGCGAAGAAATGAAAATATACATTTAAATAAATATTTCGTGTCCTCGAGTGGTGATCGAACCCACAACAAGTCGGTTTTGTTGTCAAACTGTGTGCCCCTGCGCCACGACTGGCCTCTTTGTACTTAATTTGGATTGTACTACTAGACGTATCTATTTTTTATTTATCCATTTATTTTAAACTAGCGGCCTGCTCGCGGCTTTGCCCGCTTGAATTATATGATTATTCATTTAAGAAATATAGATATTACAAACAGCCTTAATTATTAATTAATTGATTTGGATAACTACTCACGATATTCTTTGTAAAATAACTTATATTAGCTCCTGTACACTTTTTAAATTAGTAACATATATTATTATAATAGTTAAATATATAATTGGTATACAGAATATACATAGNTTCTGCCACTCAACACGCAATGCCTCCAGAATTCGGCAGAAAGTGGGGAACGGAGTGTCTTAACACTAAGTTCCCTCTGCCTACCCTGCTGTGTGCGGGATACAGCGTGAAGCTAATTTAATTTAATATTACTAAGTTTTCTCACACACTTTCTGCACATAAAATAAATAAAAGTGGAGACACCAGTGGACTTACATCTCAAGAGTATTGAGGAACTCTCCTCTTTGTTTTATACACGAATGCCCATTCAGGTATAAAACAAAGAGGAGAGTTCGAGGAGTGCTCCATAGAACTTGACAAAATCTTGTCTCAGCCAAGAGAGAAGACAAGTATTTGCAATATTATTAATGACATACTTAAGTCTATAAAACTATGATAATAAAAAAAGAGTTTATATAATAGCGAGATTTGAACTCACGACTGTATAGCGTGTTGAACAACAATAATTACTTAACTCATATTTTCAAGAAATATTTACGTTCTAATTTTAATACTTATCATTCATTTCTACACCTTTTATGACGATATTAAAAAGAACTAACACTCTTTCAATAACATTTCAAGGTTTATATTAAAATGAATGTAGTGTTTTATACTACTTATTCTACCCAATCCATTTATACTGTGGCATGATGTCAATATTTTATTATTTTTTTAACTTCACGCTATCCACCTGTTATGTGGGTAACAGATGGAACTTAGTGTTAGACACTCCGTTCCCCACGCACTGCTCTATTTTCGAGACATTTCGCTTTATATGCGGGATCCCAACGTCCAGCATTCACTCTTCCGAGATGGAATCAAACTTACAACTGTCGCGTTGTGCCACGCCCACGACGGCCTAAGACGTACAGATATGGTATTATCGATTGCATGTAAACCGTAAAATAACGTATAAACCACTCAGAAAAAAAGACATAAATATTTACTTGTGCAGAAATGTTTATTTTCATAGTTAATGTGAATGTGTTTGTTACGCTTTCACGCCAAAACTACTTAACTGATTATAATGAAACTTTTTACACATATTCTTAGGTATTAGAAAGAGTATAGGATACATTTTATAAAAAAAATATTAATTATGCTTTGGCCATAATACAAAAATAATTTTAAACGACAGAGACCACAATTGAGTCGTTATAGAATAAAAATGAATTAAACAGATGTCAGTGTACAAAAATTTATAAATGAATCTTAATTTTTTTTAATTTCAGTTTCAAATGTTATATTTGAACTTAATCAATCAATCAGTTAGCTTCACCCTGTATTCCGCACACAGCAGGGTAGGCAGAGGGAACCTAGTGTTAAGACACTCTGTTCCCCATGTTTTATGGGATATAATAAAAAGTCAGGTTTAAGAAAAACGAGAGTTGGGCAACCAAAGGTTTATTTTTTATATAATTTCCTTAGTCCTAATTGTATCCATAGGATTGCATGACAGCGTTGAAGGGAGCTGTTGCCTTCGCTACTTTCTCACCGGCTTCCTTGGTGATTTTCTGAATAAGAAGAGAATATTGTGTTAATATCAATTATTTAAAAAAATCGTTCCATTAGAGTAAGTTTAAAATCAGTTAAGGTTGCTTTTCATAAACATCAAATAATGTAGGTAAGTTGTTAATCATCATTTAAATTTAAATAAATTTTAAGACTAATATCTTATAAAATAATACCTTATAAAAGGAAATATAATATAACATGTGCTTAAATATTCTTATAAAATTAAGAAGAAAATACCACAAGTTTATAAACATACCTTGAGTTTCTTTTCATAGGAAACTTTATGGATAGTCTTGAACTTCCTCTTGTCCTCAAGTTTGCGGACAACATCACGGTACTTCCATCCAACCTCGTGGGAAAGGCGGCCAACATGACAGTACTGTAAATGCAAAATAATAATTTGTATATATATAAATAAAAAAAATAATTTAAAAGGTATTAATTGTCATATTCAGATATTCAAAGTTTTTCAACAAAAGATATTTCAGTCGCAAATTACCCAAAATGTCACATCATTAAAAAGAACTACACAATGTCATACATCAATTTAATATATAGTAAAAAATAAGCCAGTATAAAATTAAATATATATAAAATAATTAAATCAGCTTCACATTGTATCCCGCACACAGCAGGACCACTTTCCACCGAATTCTGGAGGCATTGCGTGCTGAGTGGCGGAACTCAACGCCGCGCTTTGCCTGGACACCAGAGCGAAGAAATGAAAATATAAATGTAAATAAATATTTCACTTCCTCGAGTGGAGATCGAACCCACAACCAGTCGATTTTACAGTCACACTTCGTGCCTCCGTGCCACAACCGGCCTCAAACAATTAATATATTGACACAAGTGGGGAACAGAGTGTCTTAACACTAGGTTTCCTCTGCCTACCCTGCTGTGTGCGGGATATAGCGTGAAACTAATAAAAAAAAATATTGACAATAAATTATGAAGTACATGGTATGCTCCATATTTTTTTTGCCTTGTACTTTATTCTGCAAATAGCAGAGTCAGCAGAAAGTACCTTGTGTTAGGACACTGTTCTCTTTTTAACCAACTTCTGCAAGAAAAGGAGCTTATCAAATCGACTGTATTTTTTTTATGTTTGTTAATAGTGCAAATTCCTGGTTTGAGTGGCAGAAATAAATGTCACACTTTGTCTACCAGATTGAGGGATATGAAATATTTTTTTCAAATTTCCATTGAGTGAAAATCAAACCCACACTCAATTACAGTCAGATGCTGTCTCCTTGAACCACAATAGCTCCTATAATTTAAATATATATATATTTTTTAATACTACACTAAGAAAGAAAATATTTCTCAAAGTGATGCCTCTTGAAACCTCTCTGATAAAAGCCATACATTTTTATCAGCCTATATCAGATTATTCATATAAAATGAAATGCATGTATATTACCTTGCGTCCAGGCTTTAGACAAAACACACGGAGTGCTGCAGGTACAACAACACGACGGCGGTTGTCATATGGAGGTGGACAACCATCATAGGCACGGAGCCTTCTTAGGGCATCCTTTCCCCTTTCAGTCTTGTGTGGGATCATGCCTAAGCAAAGACATTGAATTAAAAGAAATTCTTGAAAAAAATATGTTTAAATATATGGTCAAATAGCCTCATGTTTATTGTTCATCATAAATTGGTCAAATAATGTAGGTTATTAATTAAAATAATCATTAGCTTTGTATAATTGCATTCCCTCATTCTTGATTACAAGACCAAGCTCAGCAGTGGGGAAGTGTCTCAAAACTAGGTTCCTTCTCCCTATCCTCTGCTATATACGGGAAATGTAAAGCAAAAAATGAATTAGGTACATATAATAATATTACAATTACCTCTGACAGTTTTCCACAAAACTTTTGATGGTGCTCTGAAGTGGAATGGACCACGGGCTGGGTTGACATTGCAGCGTTTGCGCAAGAATGACATAAACTTCAGTTTGTTCCTATGATAAAAGAAAACAATTGAAATTTGGCAATGTCATGAAATATTAAAAAAATACTTCATATTAATCAGACATTATAAATGTTTGCAACACAGTTATTCAGTCGCAAATTACCCAAATAAACATCACATGAAAATAGTTATTATTAATTTCAAATTAACGAAAATTACTTAAATTAATTGATAAACCTACCTGAAGAAGTTTCCTGAGATGTTGAGTTGTTCACATCTTACAACAACAACTTTATTTCCCTCAAGAAGTACTTTTGCAATCACTGCAGCCAGACGGCCCAAGAGGTGGCCGCGGCCATCGATTACTATGGCCTAAAATATTAAATAAAGCATGAGACTAATATATAACAACACACTGGGCTTTTAATTCTAACCTCAATAAATAAAAATAAAAATTCCAACTTCATATGATATTAGGACATAATATGCATATTAGTAGTTAATTGAAGAAAGAATAAGAAAATTAATATAACAAATTTAAATATTACAATGTATCTTCATCTAAGTTTACCGCAACTTCACAAGCACGCACGTGTACATCACGATATGTGACCAATTATGCATTTAGCAATAAAAAGAACAGTCAGAACACAATAGCGTAATATACTTTATCTTGAAAACATAAAAGAAAAGACATAATTGTTATTTATAATTAAATTTCTAATTTTTCTTCTCACCTTATTACTAAAGCCCGTCATTTTCTCGACAACAAAACGGAAAAGGATAACTTTTTAAAATAACATGGCCACCGGATATTCGAGTGAGTACAGAACTAACAAAAGTTCGTATCGATTTCTATTTTTTTATATATCGATTCTATCCAATATTTGTTAATTCATTTTTGTTACAATAATTAAAATAATTTGGCGAATAAAAAATATATTTATTTAATAATAAAACTCTATATAATTTCTAAAGGTCCACCACAACCGCTAACCTTAATTTCGTAGAGTTAGACCTCAAATATTATATTTAACTATGTGCGTATGCATAGTGGCATACTTGAGATACGGTATACAGTTAAAAATAGTTAATATGTTGTATGTTATTGAAAACAAAGCCTTAGTATATTTCAGCACTCATCAGGGAAATGTTCTTAAAACTACATAATTTTTCTTCATTTAGTTTTCGGTATTTAATACAAATTACCCTGCAATTATTTAATAAGTAAATTATAATACAAAAAACCCAAAATTGCATTGTAATACAATTTAAGATAGTAATATTATTCGATTTATATACCACTCTGCAGAATTGCAAACCTGTAATAGACTTTTGAATTTAAAATTTAGAAAAATAAAATAGGAACAACTGCTTGGTTTTAATAATGTAACTTTATTTGTTTATTATATTAGAAAAAAATGACAAGTACAGCTTCACGTTGTATACACAGCAGGGTAGGTAGAGGGAACCTAGTGTTAAGACACCCTGTTCCACACTTTTCGCTTTAATCTGGAGGCTTTTCATGTTGATTAGCGGAACTGAGTGTATAAACACTTGGCTCTCTGTGCCTACCCTGCTACATGCGGAATACAGCATAAAGCTACAAAAAGGAAACTTTAAATCATTTTACTTCAAATTGTTGCTTTTTAGAATATATATTGTACTTACTTTTAAAAACAATTATTATGGTCCGAGTCAGGACAGACTACTATTTATCTGTTGTGTTAAAACCACAGAACACTTATAAACAAAGTGTGGTTACTATTGACAAATGACAATGACATTGACAGTTTTTACAACATAACATAACACTTTTACTTCGAATTACGCTGTACTTCATTCAGATATAAATAACGTTAATGATGTGTAATAATTTTGCTTCCAATTTCTATGAGACACGTCAGTAATATCTTAAGTCATTCTAAGAGAAAGAAATGGTAAAAGAAAATAGCATACACATAATATTTAATAATGGAGATCCCATATAAAAAGATATTTATTTATGCTTTAACTTTTGCTGCGTACGCTTATACTGGCTTCGGTTCGAGTATGTTACGAAATCTAAGGGATGCTGTGCTATCGGCTGAAACAGTGTTTGGAGATGTTTTTAAAAACGTAATAACTGTCGCAGAAAAATTTAAATCTTTACATGAAGTTTTTGATGCCGCTGTAGAAGAAGAATGTATTTTTAACTGTCCTGAAGGTATTACACTTTTTTAAATATTTTATAATTGCTCAGTAGTGTAAATATTTTATTTAATTAATTATTTTTCTCTTTAGGACAAAAACCTGTGCGCAACAAGAATCATGTACCAAAGTCTGATGGCTGTGGATCTCTTGGTTTTGAAATATCATCTGAGTATCTACCAATTGAACAAATGACAAAGTGTTGTGATTTACATGATATATGTTATGATACCTGTAACAGTGGAAAAGAAGTATGTGACTTAGATTTTAAGAAATGTTTATACAATTACTGTGATACATATAAAAGTGTTAATGTTGCAGGAGATGCTATAACCAAAGGTTTGTGGTATAATATATCATTTTTAATTATAATTTTTTTGGTAAATTATTTAATATTCATTATTTTAATTACTTTATTTTTGTTGTAGGATGTAAAGGTGCAGCTAAATTACTTTTTACTGGGACACTTACACTTGGCTGTAAGTCGTATTTAGATGCACAGAAGAATGCATGTTATTGCCCTGCTACAAGAAATAAGTATAAAAAATATACCACAGGCAAAGATGAATTCTAATTACAATGTTTATGTGTGATCTAGAAATATTGTTAGATTTATATAAATGTTAAACATAATATTTATTACTAGAAATAATTAAGAATTTTTTATGCTTTATACAGTAAAACCCATTAAAACAATTCCATAGGAAACTAACCAAAAAATAAAAATGTATCTTATGTGAGAAAGTGTTAGATAGAGAGATGGAATAGACAAAAATAAATTTATATATAGGTAATGATTTAAACATTTATGATAAGAACTCTTAGAACATACATTATATACACTCAGGTAAAATGTTATGTACAAAAAAATATATTTTTAAATAAAAGAAAAAAAATTCAAAGTCAGTTTCATGCTGTATCCCGCAAACGGCAGGGTAGGCAGAGGGAACCTAGTGTTAAGACACTCTGTTCCCAATATTTTAAATAACATTTATATTGCAATGTATTATTTATTTTGATTTGGTAATTTTATTTTAACTTTTAACTTAAAGATATGTGTACCTTTATGATTATCACTTAATACCTCTTATATGGTATTCAAATTCTTAATGAAATCTTAAGTTGAATTTGTCACATTGTCATCAATGAAAAATATCCAGGAAAGATCTGTAGTACCACAGGTTGTTCTTATGTTTACAACACAACAGCCTTGTTATTGCCGAAACATGCTTTCTCAAAGGAATTTAGAACTATTTTGGGCTCAATTGCTTCTGGTGCTGCTGCAATGTTTAAAATTGTATCATGCAAGAGTTGTTATAATATGAAATGATTGATTAAGCATTAAGAAATGTATTAAAATATGTCTCAAGTTGTAGGGGCTAATGTAAAATGGCATGTTATGCAAGTAATTGTATTAAATGGGTTCTACTGTATTTCAAAATTCAACAAAATAAATTGTAAGATATTACAATATAAAATGTTTAATTCTAAACACTGATTAAAAGGAAATAAAATTCAATTTGATTATCACATTTTATTTTAGCAATAAAAATTACTTTTTATGTTGACACTTCCTAGTTGCCTTCTCTGTAATATAAAATAATTTATTTGCTAGATTAGAGTATAGGCCTTTAGAAGTAAAGAAATGCTGTAGACACAAAATCTAAAACACATTTCATAATTTTGCATTGTTAGTTTACATGACTTAAAGATATCTTGTTAGTTTACAAAAAATACTACTAATGGACGCAGTCATAACACATTATATTTTTCATCTATTGATTGTATATAAATGTAATATAAATAAATGCATGTAAATATTTTGTGGTGATTAATTTTGCTTTTTATATTAAATTCATCATAGCTTTAAAAAATGAGAATGTGAGTGAAGTTTAACTTAAATATTATGTGACTCTTTTTATGTTAGAAGTTCCTTGATCTCATCTTTTTCTGCGGCATCAATATATGGCGTCCCATCTGGTGTCTTGCCATTTTTAGATGCACCCTGTAAAAAGTTACAAGATGCTGTAATTTTCCTTAATAAATTAGTCAGTGGTGTCTTTTAATTGCAATTCTTCAAAAAAAAAGATAGTGAAAATTAATAACTAAGTATCATACACCCCCTATTTAGTGGTGCAATGATAAATTAACTTGTAAGAATGCCGAGTGTATAAAACAGTACAATAAGAGAAAGAACCTTTTTCAAGTATTCACCTAACTTTAAAGGCAGTTTCAATGTCTATTGTAAAAATATTTTTGCAGTTAGCAGGTCTACTAATGCGAAATATATTTATTTATAAGGACTTACGTGTTTCAGTAATGTTTTAACACAGTCAGTGTGTCCCTCCCAGATAGCAGCAAGAATCACAGATATGCCATGTTTATCAACCATCTGAAATAAGGAAAGCAATATCAGAGGAACGTTACAATCTATATATTTGTTTAATGATTACAAAACATAAAAGAAGACATAAAATGAGTGTACCAAAGTTAATGCCCATTTGGAGGGCAACTTTTATAATTTTTTTATAGCTTCACTATTTGTCCCTGTGGATGGAGTGCTGCAATATTACTGTACCTCATCTACAAGCATCAACCTACGTACCCTTGCCATTTGAGGGGTCTTCATGTTTTTATTATGTCCTCTTATCACTCTCACTTGGATCATACATCTTTTTTACCATTCTATCATCAGTCATTCTCCTTATACCCTGAGTATATTAATAATATAGCCAGCTAAGCTGACTGCATATCCTACGAAGAAAACACATCTCCCCTCCATTCATCTTCAAAGCACAGTTAATCCTGTCCCCAGCAGCAATTCACCTTTCCAAAATTATTTACACTCTTGCATTCATTCCTTTCTTAATTTCTTTTAACTAGGCCTTTAATTATATAATTCCACTAAATTAAAACGAATGAAATAACATACATTAGGGTCAGCCCCTTTGTCCAGTAAATAGTTAACTACAACTGTCTGTCCGTAATCGGCTGCATAATGAAGAGGAACACGGCCGTCAATGAGCGCGTTGACATCAATTTTCTGAGGATTAGTTTTCAATTATTATACTATAGTCAAAACAATTAAATATTAAATAGATATGATATACATAATTTCAAATTACTATAACACTGCTTTTTTGTTATACTATTACATATCTTATATATTAAGACGCTAAATAACAATTATATCTTTCTTTAACAATTATATTACAACATTAATGACGAATCAAAAATTGAATCATATATTTTTTAAACTTGTCTTACATTTTTTTCCACGATGTCCTTAACTTGGTCTATGTCGCCGTTTTTGATACCCCAAACTAATTCACTCATTATTATGTACTTTTTTAGTTATCTCTGTTTATTTCTTACAAATATAAAGTTCAATGAATCTATCAAAACCTTCGATGCAAATTATACGAACAGATAAGAAATAATTATTGCAAAAAAGCAACAGATTAGACAAATTTTGCTAATTTTAAAACCTACAAAATAGTTATTTTAGATTTCTGATAAAATAATACATATCCATAAAAATAAATATTCTGGTACATAAAAATTTACTTGAGTATATATTCAGAAAAAATATTGAGAGAATTTATGATACCGTGCGTCATTTAATTATATTACAAACATAGGCACCGGCAACGCGAGGTGAATAGAAAATACAAATAAAGAAAATACAATAAATGTTATAAAGTTAAATAAAATGAATACTGACTGATACTTCAATAATATTTTTTTATACTAAATCTTAAAACTTAAGATTAAAACCTTAGACTATCCTAATTACCGTCCTATTTATCACACTCTTTCGTCTGTTGATAGAATTGGAGAAAAGTACATCTGTAATGACCTAAGATCCTAAAACATAAATCTGCAGGTTTTTTAATGAAACCCTACTTTAAGAATGATACATGATAGTAGAATAGAACTACACCAGGGTTGCCTAGAAGAATCGTGTAGCAATCACCTTTTATTATATGTAGGGTAATGCGTTTTTGTTGAAAAATTGCACTCATATATTTTTTATGTGAATCCAACACTATTTGATAGAAAATCGCACAAGGAAATGGAAAAACAATGGTTGGTACCTCTCAGTTCTGGCTTAAAAAAGCCTGGCTTAAACAAGTCACTTGATGTTGATAATTCGCACCCATGTGTTTTTTTAAGTGCGTGCTCCGGGGCTGATAGTGGAAAAGTCCACAAGTTCTAATAGCCGATATGAAGTAGTGTCATAGGTCAGTGGTAAAATGAACCATACGTCACAGACCCCTATCATTTTTTTATCAACTTTTGGTCTTCAGAGAGAAAATTATCTCATGCCAGCAAAATAATGCTATAAATAATCAATATTTGTCTACAATCCTATCTTCAATAGCAATTACCAAGTGAACAGCCTGGTTTTGCGAAAGGCCAAGGCACAAGAGAGTAAATAACAAACGTGAGGCAAATCATAGAAAAGAGCAAGGAGTTTAATTTGCTGATGCTCATGTGCTTCATTGATTACTCTAAGGCATTTGACTGCGTGCGTGGGTATAATTTATGGCATATTCTGCGGGAAATGGGCGTTCACTGACGTCTCATAGCATTGATCATGAACTTATACAAGGATGGTGAAGCGATGATCAGGGTGAATGATGTATCAGGGTGAAAAACTATCCTGTTTAACATCTATCATGAGAAAAACACTGAAAGAGTGAAATGATGGCATCTCAATAGGTTAGCAATCTTAGATATGCGGATGATACGACATTATTCGCATCAGAGATGGAAATGTCTAAGCTATTTGTTAGAGTAGAGACAGAAAGCGTATCGATTAACAGAGCAAAGACCAAAATCATGTTTGTTGATAGGACAGAGCTATCGTTGACCGGATTAATGTTGAATCTGGAGATAGTAAAAAAAAACGTATATCTCGATTTTATGCTAAGCAATCAGGGGGGGGGGGGTAGTGAGTGCTGGACGATCCTTGCCGTGGATAGGGAGAAAATCGATGTCTCTGAGGTGCTGGACTGGACATTCGACAGCAAAAAGGACCAATAAATTAATCCTCAGCCAGCTGAAAATCCAAGTCAGACTCCCCACTAACTAGCCCTTCCTACTAACGAATACTCTCATAATTTGGCCACATAGCTCGAAGACAGTCTGATAGTCTCGACAAACTATTGGTGTTGGCAAAGTAGACGGTAGAAGGCCTAGGGGTCGATCATCGTGCCGACAGCCCGATGCCGTCAAAGATATTACTGGACTCTCAATGATTAATGCTTTAAGGCAAGCTGAGGACAGGGAAGCTTGGAAGGATCTCGTTAGCTCTTCAATCAGGACCTTCAGTAATGAAGAATACGACGAAGAAGAAGATCATGTAATAGAAGGTCAATCTTAAAATCAATATTTATTCTAACTGCTCAATTTAATATGATTAATCATACTTAATATTATTAAAATCATCATTTAAATGATGATTTTAATAATATTAAGTACGTACAGAAAACTATGTAAACATGAAATCATATAAGTCATGATACTCAATATCTTTGCTGAATCTCTTTTCTAAATATTAATACTTACTTAAAATATCATTTTAAAATGAATAAACTATTTAGTTGAATAAATGTTATTAAATATTGGTCTTCTAGGGTATTAATTACATGACAATTATTGCGAGTATTTTTTATGATGAATGAATGAGATGTTTTAGAACATATTTTTAGTCTGCTGATTTAATTTTGGAGTGAAGACGTTTTGAGTTAACTTTGATTTTAAAATATGACTATTTAAAATGAAGATGTATTTTTTGTGAACGGAAGCGAATTTGGGCGATTTTCTTTCAAATCGTGTTGGATTCACATCAAAAACATATGAGTGCAATTTTTCAACAAAAATGCATTACCATAAATTTAACAAAGGGTGATTGCGGCACGATTCTTCTAGGCAACCCTGGTGTAATCTATTTTACTATTACGTATCATTCTTTTTTTTAAGAATAATACCTGATAGTATAACATGATAATAAAATAAATTTAAGTATCATTAAAAACAGATACCTGAAGATTTATGGACTGGGATCTCTACCTAAAACAAATACATCCATTTCACCGTAGTAAGGACGTCACTACAAAAAGTCTGTTTGGATATCAACTAGGGGTCGCAATATCGGACTATTCAAGCAAAACCGGGATTTTAGATATCGACTTCAGAAAAATCCCGGGATCCCGGTTTTTTCGATATTTCCGGGATTTGAAAAAAATAGTAATTTTTCAAGCTTCTTATTTTTAGAGTTAAGTTAGGGGAGTATTTTTAGGGAAGTAGTAAATTAAATTATATTTACTAAATAAAACATTTTTTTATTATAATAAGCAGTTTAATAATAAATCCCTTCAGTAATAATATTTATCAAACGTACTATTAAAAAAATATATAATAATTTGCTACAAAAAATATCTTATATGTATATTATTTAAGAAAATTATTAAATTAAATTATTATTTAAACAAAAAAAATATTATTATATATATTATATTAATCAACATTAATGAAAAAAATCACAACTAACAAGCTCGCATAATATAAAGTTGACTATAATCTCTATCGTATACTATATACTAAACAATCAAATCTTAAAATCCTAAATTCAGTTGTATAAAAGATGTATATTAAACATTTTAAATAACCAATCAAATCAATCTTCATTTATCTTTAATTGCGCAATATAATACGATCGTAGAAATAACAATGTATCTAAGCTTTTGTCACTCAATCTGGATCGCAATTGGTTTCATAAGTAACCACAAGTAGAGAAAGCTCTTTCTAAATCTACACTTGTTGGAGGAATATTTTTTAAATTATTGTAAGCCAAATTGTGGTATTTTCCTCTAGATCCACCGTTTTTGTCATTTCAAGAGCCATTTTTATTTTTATTACAGTATCAAGATCGGGGTCAAGGATTGCTGTGGATAAAGTTTTTTCCATTTGCCCTTGAACGGCCATTTCTAATTGTTTTTTCAGCGGCACTGAAGGATCATTTTTGTCTTCATAGAAAGAAACAGTACTGTCATTTATGGATTCTGAGCCAAAATTGTTATCAATCCGCTCAACATTCACAATATGCTCTCTCATCTGTGTGCAATCTGGTCTTAGAAAGACATCAGAGTATTCGTTGGCTGAATCGAATTATTTTTTAGGATTAAGTAAGTATTTTAATATTGAGGCAACCAGCAACCTTCGTTTCTTAATTCTTTGTTTTAAAGAGCTGCTAAGATCACGAAATCGTCTGAATTCATTTTCAACTAATTCTAGATCAATTTTTAAATCTATCAGTGCCTTTAGTTTCGGAATTTTAAGCTTCACAACTTTCCAACATATCTGCTAAACTGTACTGTGTGTGTAAATCAAATTAACTTCATCAATCATTTCCTCTTTCACATATTTAAACTTCTCATATATAACATACTAATCAATTGATATAATTTACTTACCAAACTATTTGTTTTTATCACCAGTGACCAGACTCATTAGTCATTAACTCATTACTCATTACTATCACTAATTAATTTAAAAAAAATACAAACGGTTGCTTAGCAAAAGATCTGCAAGAGCGTAAAAAATAAAACAAAACAAATATACAACGACACAGATGTGTATAACAATTAACGACTTGCAACAATGAAGTGCAATAATGACACCTGGAACATCGACGGGCAAGAACAGCGTGCAACAACGACGTGAAACAAAGACGCACAACAACGACGCGAAACTAGAAAATATGGTATTCGTGCGTTCGTTCGTTGGGCCGGTCAAACTCGGTTAATGTCGTAAAATTCCGGATTTTGAGGGAAACTCATCGCTTACTTTTATCGATGTATGTTATGTACCATTGTATATCTTAACAAAGTTTCGATTTAATAGCAGGCACGTTTTAATTCGAATAACTAACTGTTGACTTTGTAAAATACTGAAAATATCGAAAATCCCGATTTTTTGTAAAATTAAAACCGGGATTTTTGAAACCTATATTTGGTCCGAAACCTATTTTTGAATCCCGGGATCCCGGATTGCGACCCCTAATATTAACACTGTAAAAACGCGGTATACCTATTAGTTAATAAATTTACTGACGAAGCAAAGCAAAGTATAAATCACAAAGATACGTACTTGTGCTGTCATCGACTTTTTTCACCTAAAATATTGCCGCGCGCCTGCACACGTACATGACTATATTAATGACAATATGGGCATAACCAGGCATTGAACTTATTATATTATCAAAAAAGAAAATATTAAAACAGTGTTAAAAAAATATTTTGTGAATAAGTAACTTTTTTCAATATTGCAATTGTGAATTATAAAGGACAATTTTAACATCATCACGGACTTTTTCGCTTTTTAGATGTTATGTATGTTGACGATCTTTACTAAATATTTAATTGATAATGATAGATAAAAAAAAATACAACACTAAATTTTGCTTAGTTGGTATTTTTAAAACTAGAAACCAAACATCAATCCCAATTTGACTATTTGGCATTTACTACCGCAGTCTGCATGCGTGATATTACATTATCGATATAGTATCGAATCAGAACGCTATAATTTAGCTAGCGCATTTATTTTTATTAATCTGTTTTCAATCCGTTTGAATTTTAAATTCAAAATTATTTTGGTAATCCAAATTGCAGCGATTTTATGTCTAAATTTGAATATTTCAAATGAGTAGCAAATTCTAATTATTGAATGTACTTTAAACCACCAAAAAATGTCTGTAAATGAAATTGATATACAGTTAATTGAGTTCCCAAAAGAATCTCATGAATGTGTGAAATTTTCGGTGGTAAGACAAATATATACAAGTGATAAAATATTTTTTAGTATAGTTTTACTTATTAACATTTTCTTATACACTTTAGGACATTTTGATGAATAAAATTTATCCTTTGCTCCAAAGGATTAGTAATAAATTACACCTTATAAACGATGGACTTCTTGAAGATCATATTGGTAACATTCGCAATGTTTATACATTATGTGCAGATCAAATAAGAAAATGTTTTATAACATTGTTAGAAATAATTAAACTAGAATATAAGGAAGATTTATATTTACAGGTAAGAGAATCTTTTAATTATATTAATTTACATAGATAATATACGAGTTTAAATTGTATGATAATACCTACTTAAATAATTTTTACTAATAAATGTTGTAGGAAAGCCGTCAATGCACATTAGAAAGGTTTTCTTGGTGTCATCAAAAACTTTTATCCATAGAAGAAATTGTAAATTGTAAGCCTACAATTGTTAACTCTGATTCATTCAACAATTCTATATTAATATCACCCATGTATTTTGTCAACTGGATTGACCAAACATTTGATGTTTTAAGTAAACTATGTAATATTGTATATAGAAACAATATTAAAGAAAATAATTCCATCTCAATTCTCTGGAAAAATGAAGTAAGTGTTTGTATAATATCATAACATAGAAAACATATAAAAAATTTATTTGTTTAATTGGTGAACGCAGAGTAAACATTGTAAAAGACACTTCTACGAATGTACAAACTTGTGTTTATGCATCATTGTGCAATCAAGCCCCAATTGCCATAAAATTATAATTTATGTTACAATGGCCAGTTGTGGTGCAGGGGTACATAGTGTGACTGTAAAACTGACTGGTTGTGGGTTCGCACTGCGTTGAGTTCTGCCACTCAACATGCAATGCCTCCAGAATCTGGCAGAAAGTGGGGAACGGAGTGTCTTAACACTAGGTTCCCTCTGCCTACCCTGCTGTGTGCAGGATACAGTGTGAAGCTGATTTTTATTTTTTATTTTTTTTCTTAGCTTCCACACTTTATCCAGAGGGAACCTAGTGTTAAGACACTCTGTTCCCCTCTTTCCATTGAATTTTCATTGTGTATTGAGAACTGAAATTTAATGCTGTGGTTGCCTCATTACATGAGCAAACTATTAATTTCCCTGAGAGTTATTATTACAAAATTAAATTAAAATAATTGAAATTATAATTAAACAACAAATTTTTTTTTAGCTTGTTGAATGTGTAAAAGCCCTGCACACATCCATTGATGAGTTGATATTGTCAGCAATAACTTTATGCCGACTATGCCTACAAACAGATCAACATGTTGTTAAAGCTCGCAGCCAAGTGGTAAATATTAACATTTAATATTAGTACATTGATTAATATTTGTATTACTATTAATACAGCTTCACACTGTATCTCACATATAGCAGGGTAGCCAGAGGGAACCTAGTGTTAAGATACTATGTTCGCCACTTTGTGCCAAATTTTTAGAGGTATTTCGGTTGAGTGATGAAACTTTACAACTTCACGCTCAGTTATTGAGGTTACATGCAGATTGGGTGTTAAGTGGTGCAATGGAACACCACAACTCTTGTTAAAAAAGAAATGAAAATCGTTCTTTCCCCCAACAGAAGTTGAACCCAGAATCAAATTTAAAGTAGACCCTGTGCTGCAGTACCACAACAGCCACAATGTCAAATCATAGTCCAAAGTTCCAAACACTTTAACGATTAAAAAAAATTACAGTGATAACAATAAAAATGTTACGTGAATGTTTTAAACTATATTTCCTTAAAAAATAAATAAATGTGAAAACAATATTTCATTTTAGGTTCTGAGGGAAACAAAAGCCTTACTTAGTGATATAATAAATGGTGACCTTGACACAGTTCCTGTGACAACAGACACACTGAAATTACCAATGAAGCCGTCAAATGTAAATCTGTTAATAGATGTTTTAAAGGATGTTTTATATGCATTGGAAACTAATACAAATACAGCATTGCTAGCATTAGTTGTTCACTGTTTTACTAAGAATATGTCACCTTCGGAACAATTAAGGGGACATTTTGAAGGAACACCAGGATCATGTAAATGCACTGATGAAGGAGATATTGGTGACTGCTTGTTTGTAAAAGAATTTGATTTGCACAATGAAAGGCTGTTGCAAATTGGATCATTCGCTATGTCCTGTTCATCAGATCAAAAACGTATGTATTGGTTTTGTTTTATATGTAGGACTAGCAGCCCCCTCTCTGATACACCTGCTTGAACTATACAAATGTTTATTTAAGTTTATTTAGTAAAAAACCGGTTAAGCGCGACTCAGATTCGCCCATCGAGGGTTCTGTACGAATTTCAAGGATACGACTTGTCGGTTTACGGGAAATACCTAACAGGTTTTGGTGACGAGGCACATAAAGTTAACAACATTAAATTTTCGAGTGTACCCATTCATTTTGTATGAAATGAACCACAAATATAAGCTAGTAATGATGTTTTTTTCCTTTACATATATTGCAAGATTTTACTTAATGCCAAATTTCATAACTGTATGTTCACGGGAAGTACTAGGTTTTCATTACCGGGTGAATTTCATACATAAATGAAACAAAAACGATGCATAAATGCTGGTATTTATTGACTGCGTTGACTTAGAAGCTTAATTTCTTCTGTTCTTCAAAGGACTGTATACTTGAATATTGATATTCATTTTAGCTTGATAACTCAATGTGAACTTAAGCAAAATGAAAAAGACGGACAAACGGACCATAAAGTGATCGGCTATATAAAGGTTTCGTTTCCGGTATAATTATAAAAGTTCCGGTTTTCCGGTTCCTTTTGGGGTACAGAACCCAAAAAATGGATTAATTATTGTAGTTTTATCTATACTGTTATGCATTAAATAAATCGTTAGTTATTTTCATCTGTCTTGGTAAACCGTAACTGTGCGTGATCTGGGGACGTAGTTTATCCCGCATAAGTTTAGATTCTGGAAAAATCCGGAATGAAAATTAATTATATGTTGCTCCACAACCTCCTCTATCTTTCATTGTGTAATTGTAAGCACGATATTGCTGCTTGAGAGGGTGTAAACTTACATTGGAGAATCTTAAATTTTGAAATCTCGGGGTAACATCATGCAACTTTAAGCTTTTTCTATCATCATTCAAATAAAATAAAAATAAATAAATAAATCAGCTTCACGCTGTATCCCGCACACAACAGGGTAGGTAGAGGGAACCTAATGTTAAAACACTCCATTCGCCACTTTCCGCCGAGTTCTGGAGGCATTGCGTGTTGAGTGGCGGAACTCAACGCCGCGCTTTGCCTCGACACCAGAGCGAAGAAATGAAATATAAATGTAGTGGGGACCACAACCAGTCGATTTTAGAGTTACAAATAATTATTTAAAACAATATCAAACAATAAAACAAAAACTAATGATTTAGCGAAATCAACAATACAGTTGTATAAAGTAACTAGCAATTTTATTGAACGGTATACTTTAAATTGATATATCTATGAACCGATTGTAATAAAATAAACACTAAACGTTAACGAAAGCTTACTAAAATCCAACAGTAAAAATAGCATTTAAATAGGTTTAGCCGTTTCTGGGATTAGTGTGAACAAACGCACCGACCAACAGGCTAATAGATTAACAGACCAACAGAACAACATGCCAACGACCAACAGGCCAACACACCAACATGCCAACACGCCAACAGGCCTGTAATTCAAATTAAAAACTGCAAAAATCAATGTTTTGGGTTCCGTTACATTAATAAACGCCCCCAGTAATAGTATTTCTGATTTTTCTTCCATGCACAGACACTTATCAGTTACGATTTTATTATAAGTATTGATTTAGTTATAAAATTAAAATATCATAGTTTAGCCAGCCATTCCAATATGATTAAAATTGTTTACTTTTGTTTTACAATAAAAAATTTAAAAATCTTCCTTCAACATTTAGGTTTTGTTTTATTTAAATTAAAAAATAAATCAGCTTCACGCTGTATCCCGCACACACCAGGGTAGACAGAGGGAACCTAGTGTTAAGACACTCTGTTCCCCACTTTATTTAAATTTGTTCATGATTTAATAAGTTATATCAATCACTTTGCAGCACATGTAAGTTTTGCCTTTGACTTCAAGAGTCAAGATTTTTTTGTAATATCATGACAAAATTGTCTATGAGTAATCTTGGACTCAATTTAAATTCACTTTTGTTGCTTTAATGATAGAAGATGCCACGAGTCTTTGGCATCTTCTATCTTATTTCACTTCAACTGAACATATTAGTTGCAGATTTGATTGTTACTCAGGCGAATTTATTATTTTCATTTTCCACACTGGTAAGGCAAAGTGCGGCGATTAAAATCGAGTGTCTTCAGCATATTTAAGATGTAAGCTAAATATATATATAATATATTTTTTTTGGTTTCCAGGAGTTTTAACTTTGCGCAGTGCCTTAGCCAGTCTGGAATCTCTGGACCCATACCTAGTGCCTGCAGTTATGATGTCGCATCACAGTCCACATACTTCAATGCTAATAAATATATGGAATCAAGAAGTCAATCAAATACGAGATAATGTGTTTTTAATAGTAGATCCAGCAGCTTTTGCTGAAGTAAAGAACGTTTCCATGTTAAATATCACAGGTTTACTAGTCCCACACTTGATAGGGAACTCTCCCAACTTGGAACATTTGAGTCCTTGTCATTAAAAAGGACTACAATTTGCCTAACTTTATATTTTTATATTTTTAGATAAATGCTATCTTAAAACTATTCAATTAGTGAAATATGTTATAATTAGAAAAAAATTGTAGATCACTAACAGAAACATTCTACTCAATTTACTTTACAATCCATTTATCCGAACCTTTTATCACCACCATTTAACACCTTTGGTGTTTAATAATGCCAGAATCTCTTTGTATTCAAATATACATTTACGTTTCACTTGTCGATACGAATAATAAGTCTTTATAACGCGCCCAGAAACAGTTCTAAATTATTTTTTTTTTATTCGAAATGTATTCCTATTCAAAATATGTAGTTGTAGTTGTTTATGTTATTTGCAAAAAATTACAAATAAATAAGAAAAAATTGCGTCGAGGCGTAAGGGTACAACGATTATAAACGATTATAAACGATGGTTGTGGGTTCTATTCTGCGGGCGAATGAAATTTATTCTTACACGGGGTACGAAATATTTAATATTTTTACTTCTTTACTCTGGTAACAAGGTAAAGACCACCATTCAACACGCATGCCTCAAGAATTCAGCGAAAAGTGGCGGACGGAAGTGTCTTAATGGGGAACGAAGTGTCTTAATACTAAGTTTCCTCTGCCTATCCTGCTATGTGCAGGATATAGCTTAAATCTAAAAAAAAAAGAAATAAAAGAGATAGTAAAATTAAAATAAACGTAATTTAAACCTAATTTATACATTACTTCTACAGAAAGCTCAACAAATGATGCATCAAAAGTTATTGGAAATAACAAAGGAAAATGTTTATGATAATGAAAAAATGTGTTCAGTTATTAATATTGGCAGTGTCTTTTGTGATTTTTTTAATGTATATGAACAGTTTGAACCCGATGCGTTGCCTTCACGTGAACTTGTTACGCCGTTGCTGATGGATTTGAATAAAGGTAATTTATTTTACATATTAATAATTTTAAATAGATCTACATAATTTTTACCCGCTTGGGTGACGCCAAGGAGGGTAATGTGTTTTTTTTAATATATGTAGATCAAACGCTTTGGCCAATTTTGATGATTCTTACTTCAATCGATATATCTTAACCTTGCAAGTATCACGTCTTATCATATGACAGTGATCAAAATTTCTAATTACTTAAATCTTCATAAGAAAAATTGTAAAATTTAAATGGGTAATGTGTTGAACAGAAGGTCTTATTTTATTTCTTTTTATTTAATGCAGTGGATTTTTTTAAATATTTGTTTTTCATAGGTTTCAAAAGCACAGAAGGGGACTCTTATAGGATCACTTTGTTTTACGTCTCTCTGGTTGTCAAGACCATTTATCTTTATTTCTCCAATATGTATATAACAATGAAATATTTGTGGACAGGAAAATTTCAATGAAACAAATGCTTTATGTAAAATATTTTATTTTTCAGTACAATTAGAATGTAAAATCGTCAGTAACATGTTAAGTTCTAAAGGAGATCATTTGTACGACGTTAAAAAGACAAAAGCACAAAACAATGTTACTACAGAACAATTGATAAAACGTCTCAAATTATTATATACATTGGTCAAGAGGATCAATATTATGATGAATCCTAAAAATGATGATGATTTTTATGAAGAGCCAATAGAAAATGGAACTCACACAGTAGGCTTAAAAAATGTCAACACTTATATAAATTCGCCGAAGAAAATTAATAATGTTACCAGAAGTATTTTTGCTAGAACTAACGTAAGGTCGTCGACAGGAAGATTTCCATTGGCTATGTTAACTAAACATTTAAAATCAAAACAAAATAATGATCTAAGTTTCTCATTGCAATTGGATGAAGTTTGTAACTTATCGGAGATTAAAATAAAACATCGAGAACAATCGATTTTGTACCATACGCCATTAAAAAATAGATCTCTTAGGAAAGCTGTACTAAGTAGATGTACTGAAAGTCACGTCAAAAGACAGGAAAATTACAATGAAACTGTCACATTGGAAAGACAAAGTCTCATAGATGATACAACAAGCTTACAAATTACAGGTTTGCATTTTTTTTTAAATATTTTTTTAATGGTGTACTATAGTGTGTATAATGCATTTTTAAAAACATTTTTTAGCTTCACGCTGTATGTCGCACATAGCGGGGTAGGCATAGGGAACCTAGTGTTAACTGGCCAATTTTCGAGATATCGAGTGTTGAGTGGCGGAGCTCAATGCCGCGTTTGGTTTTATTATAAGAGTGAGGCAATGAAAATAATTCATTCTCCCCAGTGGGAACTCAAAATAATCTTAAATATACTCGGAATCTTATACATTTTGAAGAATTGTCAATTTCCTAGAAGTAGTGCCTTGTTTTTAATATATTTTTTTAAATTTTTCAGGCATTTTAAACCAAATTAACGACCTCACTACTAATATTACGATGCCCAGGCGACCTTTCAATTCGACAGTTGACACAGAAAAATTAAAAAATAAGGATAATTTAAACAACAACGTTCTAAAATTGACCGTTAATGATTCGAAATTCAAAAAAATATGGAACATTAGTGTTAATGACAGCTCTTGCACTAATATAAGTCAGCCGTCAGACGTCGACACTTTGGAGAGAATAAATGATTTGGACTTGGTCGAAAGTAGATTGAGTGATTTGAAATATCATATTGAGACCAGTCTATGAGTTATTAATATATTATAAGCATTTGTTTGTTATTTTATAAAATAAGTATATTATAGATGTATACATAGTTTGTAATTTTGTATAATTTAAATCCGTCCATTTATATACGCGTAATATATTACCTATATGGTTATGGGAATAAATAATTAAATATAACCTAGTGTTATTCTTCACTTATACCTTTCATAAGAATTATTTACAAAATTTTAAGCAGATTTCAACTCGCACCCCTCGGAGACAATCCAGGCATTAACGAGTTACACTATATATTCCAAACTTCCAATGCTCAAAGTAAGTAACTCCAAATGAGAAGTTATCGTTGAGGAAATAACTAATATTTTTTTTATTAAAAGATAAAAATGTAACAAGTTGACTGGTAATTTGAAAAATTCATTCAAGGGAGTTACAGGGGAGATTGTTCGGAATAAAAAAGTCAAAAACTGATAATTTCAGAGATATGGCTTTTTTTTACACTTTTTTCCGTTTTTTACATAAAAATAAAAAAATACATTCCACTTTGAGCAGTTAAATTCTACCGGGTACCCATCGTGCTGATAACTCATCTGATCTGATGGGAATAACCGATGGTAATCTAGTTGGACCTTGTATGCCCCTTGAAGGAATTGGTCGCATTACCAGTTTCCCTGTATCAAAAAAAAATCAACTTCACGCTGTATCCCGCAGACAGCAGGGTAGGCAGAGGGAACCTAGTGTTAAGACAGTCCGTTCCCCACTTTCTGCCGAATTCTGGATAAATTTAAGTAAATATTTCATCTCCTCGAGTGGGGATCGAAGCCACAACCAGTCGGTTTTACAGTCACACCTCGTGCCGCTGCGCCACGACTGGCCTCACTGTATATTTATTATATAATAGTATTACCGTTATATATCATACAGATCAAACATTTTTTCATATTCATTTGAAACTCAGTCTTTTGTTAATAAAAAAAAACGCTGCTTAGTTACTATTGCATAATATTACAAGATATTTTATTTAAAAATGAAATAGTTGAAAGCTAGTTAGCTCTATGCATAAATCAAGTAAAAGGACACTAACTGCTCCCTTCGCGTCCAATCAGCATCCTAACGTTACGAGCCTTATACAGATTGCATATCGTGTAGAGTTTCATGACGTCTCAACTCGATGATATTTGATTATTTCACCCCCTTGAACTTAAAAGTAATGACATAATGATTTTTTTTAGTATGATTTTATCATTAAATATTAAATTAATGATTATCATTAACTATTCAAAAAAACTAACAAAGACAGTAAATACATTTAATTTTCGTCAATATAATAATATAAATATGCAAATTAGGCCAATTAAGATAAAATCATTGTTTTGTTAATTAATTATTAAAATGAAGCAAGTCGTGGCGCAAGGGCCAAAATGTGACTGTAAAAGCGACTGCTTGCGATTGAGGTGCAATTCCCACTTGAGAAAATTAAATATTTATATAAATTTATATTTTCATTTGTTCGCCCTGGTGCCGAGGCAAAGCGCGATGTTGAGTTCCGCCACTCAACACGTAATGCCTCCATAATTCGGCGGAAAGTGAGGAACGCAGTGTCTTAACACTAGGTTCACTCTGCGTATCCTGCTGAGTGCGAGATACAGCGTGAAGCTTATTTAATTTTTAATTTTAATTTAATTATTAGGATAAAATTCGGAGTTGATTACCACCATTCAACATGCAATGCCTGGGATGTAAAAGTGTCCATCGTATCGTCTGATTAAAAATGCAAAATTAATTTAATTTTTTTAGCACGAATTCGGTCGGCGGTTGAGGTCCGCCACCCAACACGCAAAGCCTCCTAGCCTCCATAATTCGGCGGAAAGTAGGGAACGGAGTGTCTTAACACTAGGTTCCCTCTGCCTACCCCGCTGTGTACGTAATACAGCGTGAAGTTGATTTTTAATTTAATAATTTCAGAATGTTTTTAATTGAAATCTATACCGATATAAAGTTTCTTGTTGTATTCTCCCGCCTTTCAGATGTCTAGTATTTAAGACGTGAGCGGCGAAGCGCTAATGGAAAATACACTGACAATAATGGAATGTCAAAGTTTTATTCATTAGTGTGGTGTTTTGTTACAGCTCGGTCTTCATTTACTCGGGTTTCTCTTTATCTATATATAGAATTCATTTATTAAAANATATATATATATATATAAAATGTTTAATCTATTCTTTTGTAACGAATCAGTGTCAGTATCTTTAATATCTATACATCCTAAATATATATATAAAAAAAATATATTTGTGGCATTTAAGAATCAAGTAAGTAAGTCTAGTCGTGGCGCAGGCGCACAAGTGTGCGATTGCTTTCTTTTTTATGAAAAAATACAAAACAAACGAGCGTACGGGTCACCTGATGGTACTGCAATTGTATTGTATGTGTGTGTGTGTGTGAATACCGCAGCCCACGATCTCATGTAACACCAGAGGAGCTACAGGTGCGTTAAAGGCCTTTAAGGTGGACATAGACGCACTGTTTGAAGATACCCAGGTCGTATAGTCCTTTAAACACTGTCGCAGGTAGGTCATTCCATCGCTGCGTGGCGCGTGGAAGTTCCTACGAAATCGCACAGTACTAGGTACTTGAGTTTGTGACGTACTGTGCCGTTAGAAAATTCGGCACCAGATAACAACAGTTCTCCAGAATACTCCTCATGACAAACGATAAACGCGACAGTTTATGAGTTCGATTCCTATCTCAGGAAATATAAATAAATAAAATAAATAAAACTGGCCAAATCCGAGTCGGACTCGCATATAGACGGTTCCGCTAACGACACCAATTTCAGAATTGCAGGCCAACGGGAAGTACATAAAAGTTGACAAACTTAGATTTGTGGACGTATAAATTCATTTTGTAAGAAATGAACTATAATTATAAAGGAGACAAACTATTCCATACATTTTTGGGCCCAGAATGTAAAGATATGAAAATGGTATGATTTAATAGATTTAGGTACATCATTCCCTCCCTGAAATCTATATAAATTTTGGCAATCTGAGAGCTGAGTTATTAGAGATTTGATAAAAGTGAGGTTAAGTTCGCAGCACAATTTCTTGAATATCAACTTCTATAAAATATGTGATTACTGAGTTGTTTAAGCATTAATGTTTATTATTTATAAATAAAACACATTTTAATGAATATTTTATTCTTCTTCTATTATTATTGAAATGTCATCTAAGAAGTGTGTAGGTGGAACTAAATTATTTTGGTACCTAGCTAAACTAAGGTACCATATAATACTCATAACATGAGCACAGCAGCCCACCATTCGTCTTCCTACAATACAATTGCAGTATTTCATAGCAATAGCTTCCCTTCCTCTACGAAAGCTGTCAACTAAAATGTAACAGAAATATATTTTCCTGCTTATATGTCGGGATTATATCACACCTCTAAGTAACCAGGTTGTGGTGGTTTTCATCGTCTAAAGGTCGTCGGACTAGGGTATTGCAGTGTCCATTGGCTATCCCACAATTCACACAGTGATTGATATCCATAGCGTGGCGGTCGTAAGATCCAAAAGATTTCAGAGTCCAGTGGGGAAGCGAGGGTAGTACAAAGTAAGCAGAGTCAAAATCCGAGAAAAACAAAGCAGTAGTCGTTGAAAATATCAAACAAACGGGAAAACACTCAAAACTGATGAGTTGCGAGTTGAGTGGCGATATTAATTTAAATAAATATTTTATCACCTCGAATGGGGATCGAACCCACAACCAGTCGATTTGGCAGTCACACTTTGTGCCTCTGCGCCACGACTTGCCTTGTTTGATTTAGTATTTTTTTAATTCGATTCAACGTATAAATTAGTCTTAAGTCAATCGTTCATCATTCACAAAAAATCTTTTAACTCTCAAATATAGGGACTGCTCACAACTACCACGATTGGCAACAGACAAGTCAAGACGACACCTTCAGCTGTGTATATATTTCTAATATATTTCTAAACCGAGTATCATATTTTTAACTTTTTACGTTTGGCGAAGAAAAACTTGTTAATTCTTAACTCCGTTAAAACCAACCCCGCTCTCCCCTACTATTATTATCTGTAAAACTGCACAAATATTTAACACTTGTATTATATAAAATGTATAAAATCCGCGTATAAAAATGTATAAAATCGTTAGCTGTGTACTTAGATTTTGGTATTTTCTATATTTTCTTTATATAAATGAAATAAAATAAATATTATTAATAATTAAAAGCATTTTATAATTATATAGAATTTATAATTGAAAGCATTCTATTAAAAAGTACGAGTATAAAATGAATCGTTTATAATTGAACTATGCGCGTAGGATATATATAATGAAGAAAGAAGTAAGTTTATCACTTACAGTAAGTGAGTGGAAAAAACAAGGTAATTGAAAGCTTCGGTAGAGCTTTTAAAGTAAAGCACCGATAACACTTCATGGAGGACACTTGGTTGATCGTTTGACATTTCATTCCTCTATATATATATATATATATATATATATATATATATATATATATATATATATATATATGAAAATAAGAAAAAAATAATAAACAACATCTGATGGTTGTGGGAAAAAATTCTAAAGTTTTGTCTTAGAATTCAATTTTTCTGCATTATGCAAGAGAGATCTAGGGAAATGAATCTACCATTGCTCATTATTTTACTTATATTATTAATAATTTTAGTTTAGTTTAGATAGGCCTCGGAATAGGCGTATATATCAGCTTAATTGATAATTACAAAACCAAATGAATACCTAAACTATTTGTAATTAAAAAAAAAAAAAAAATCGCGCACATTTTGTCTCGACACCAGAGAGAAGAAATGTAAATATAAATTTAAATAAATATTTAATTTCCTCGAGTGGGGATCGAACCCACAACTAGTCGAGCTTATAGTAACACTTTGTGCCCCTGCGCCACGACTGGCATCTAAAATATCTTCCATTATAAAATGTAAATACCTAGATGGTCTCTCAAGGGTCTCAACAACACAGCTCGATTCAATTTATTTTGCAACGGAGACCTCCAAACAAACAACAAACATTTATATATAAATTTAATTGCTTACTAGTACTCTATTTAAATATGCAGGTGCACTGGGTACCTATCAATCTGAGTGCAAATTGTGCAGCCTGTATTCAGAAAACTACACCTACATACACTAAAATGGTGATAACCTAAATAATACTTATTCGTTATATATTAAGGGTCATATTATGTGAAAAGAAAATTGTAAAAGTTTCGCCCTCTGTACACGCATGCGCTTTAACTATTAATTTTTGGTATAAAAGCTCAGTTTTCGTGCCTCCAGTATCATTCCCGCCAGGAACCCGAAGTTAGAAATATATATTAGAATTTAAGAACTTAAAAGTTTTTAAGTAGTGCCAAAGTGGATTAAGCAGCAAAGTAAGTATGTTTTCTTAGGATGAAATATATGTGTTTAATATGAGTCAGTGTAGCTCGTTGTAGATCCGTAGCTGTAAAATTATAAAGCGGATTTATCAATTATTTTAGATTTTTATTAATAAATATATTTTTTATATTTTTTTATAATGAATCTTTAAAATATAAAGCTTACCTAAATATTTTTATAAATAATTTGGAACATAACCACACGTTACTAAATAATGTAATCTTTACATTTTTACTGTAAACTAATTATTTTTATAAATGTTTCTATTTTTTTTTAATTTAATATTTTTTTAAAAAAGACAAATAACAAATTAAATTATTAGTATTTTTTACTAAATAATTGTAGAAAAAATATAAAAATCTGACGACTTAGTCTCCAGCAATCAAGCAAGCATATTTACATAATACAAGTTTTATCAAAATGAATCCATCAAAATTCTTACAATTATCTTATTCGAAAGCTCGTAAGCTAAAACTAGATCACAATATTTATTTATTTTATTTATTTATTAGGAAGCCAACGTTACGTACTAAGACCATAATAATTTACAAACATTTTTAAATATTTTGATACAAAGTATGTCTCAATTATAGGCTAACTTTACATGTGTATTCAAGTTGTTGCTCACATCTAAACTAATAAAAAAAATTTAAAAATAACTTTTTAACTAAAAAAAACTAAAAACAACAAGCTTATAAACTTAATCTTATAATATAAACACAATTTCAGTAATATAAAAGGAAAAAAAAAGTTAATACTTAAATTAAAAATAAAATAAAAATTTTTTACTACTAAAAATGGCTAATCTTAAAAAAAAAACAAAAACAACTTAAAAAAAACCAAAATTTAAGTCAATTAAAAAGTTATCAAAATTGTAGGAAATATTTATAGATATATATGATATTTGTTCGAGGTACACGTCTATGGATTCTTTACTAGTTGTATAAAATGTTATGAATTAAATAAAAGATTTCATATCATGATATCAAATCAAATCAGCCTCACTCAGTATCCAGCATACAGCAGGGTGGGCAGCGGGAACGTAGTGTTAAGACACTCCGTTCCCCATTTTCCACCGAATTTTTTGAGGCATTGTGTGTTGAGTGGCGAAACTCAAGACCGGGCTTTTGCTTGCGAAGAAATAAAAATATTAAGAAATAATAATTCAGTGGGATTCGAACCCACAACCCTCGCGTTACAGTTACACCCTTGTGACCCAGCGCCACGATGGCCTCAGATCATGATATGAAAACATTAATTAATATTACCTTTTACCGCATTAACCACAATGTTCACTGTACATTTATTGTAAAACCAGTTCAAAGTTTAATTAAACTTTTGTATTTAGCTTATTTACGGTTTAGTATATATTGTTTGAGGCCTGTCGTGGCGCAGGGGCACAAGCGTTACTGTAAGTAAACGCGATATATTGTGCGTTCGATTTCCACTCGATGAAATTAAATATTTTATATTTTTATTTCTTCGTTCTGATGTCGAGGCAAATCCATCGTCCAGTCAACACGTAGTGCCTCAAAAATTCGGCGGAAAGTGGGGAACGGAGTGTCTTAACAATAGGCTCCCTCCGTTTACTCTGCCATATGTAGGATACCGCATGAAGCGTGAAGAAAAAAAAGAGTGGGAATCAAACCAGCAACCTGTCGCGTTTATAGTTCCCTTGTGCCCCTGCGCCACGACTAGCCTTAAATAAAATAAATGGTTAATTTTTATATAAATATATATATATTTTACAGAGAAACTATTGTTGAGAAAAAAGTAAAAAAATAAATAAATATAATGCAGGTAGGTTAAATTCGTTGGTAAATTAGTTGTTCTGAAACTGAAAATGTATTTTCATTAAGAGCTCTATTATTCGCTACGTTATTCATGCCACATAAACTTTCTCCATTTCAGTTTAAGATGTTAAAGTCTGTTTCTCATTGTTTCACATTAATTTAATTTCTGCAAGAATTATTATAATGAAGAAGAATATTACAGTAGGTTTATTATTTTCAGCCAAGAATGTTTTTATACCTGATGAATAAAGTAAATAAATCAGCTTCATGCTATATCCCGTACACAGCAGGGTAGGCAGAGGGAACCTAGTGTTAAGACACTCCGTTCCCCACTTTCCGCCAAATTCTGGAGGCATTGCGTGTTGAGTGGCGGAACTCAACGCCGCGCTTTGCCTCGACACCAGAGCAAAGAAATGAAAATATAAATAAATATTTCATCTCCTCGAGTGGGGATCGAACCCACAACCAGTCGGTTTTACAGTCACTTTTCGTGCCGCTGCGCCACGACTGGCCTCAAAATCTTTTATAATACATTTTTAATGTCATTGTTCTTGTTAACAGAGATTTATTCTGTTTAACAGAGATTTATCAGAGAAAACCTAGAGTCAATTTCACAACATTCACACACTCATCGTCAATTTCATACACATTCAGTTAATTCATCGCTATCCCGAATTGACTTCAAAGAAATTGCGTGAAGATAATATATTTCCTGGAGCGGGTAAAGAACCTACAACCATCATGCTTACAGTTAAACGCTGTCGCACTGTGCTACAATAACAAAACGTCTATGATTACATCGAAAGTATTTTATCGTTTTATTTCAAACATAACCTAAAAAATACTTGAAATATTTATTGTCTATCTCCAGCCGTGGCGCAGCGGCACGACGTGTGACTGTAAAACCGACTGGTTGTGGGTTCGATCCCCACTCGAAGAGATGAAATGTTTACTTAAATTTATATTTCCATTTCTTCGCTCTGGTATCGAGGCTAAGCGCGGCGTTGGGTTCTGCCACTCAACACGCAATGCCTCCAGAATTCGGCGGAAAGTGGGGAACGGAGTGTCTTAACACTGGGTTCCCTCTACCTACCCTGCTGTGTGCGGGATACAGCGTGAAGCTGATAAAATCTTTATTATAAGAGAAATGTCAACTAATAAAATTTTCATTAAAGCTAGAATGTCAGGTACGGGAAGGAATATAGCATATTATTACATTACATTTAATATTCATATTTGTGTTACGCGAGCGTTCGTGCACGCTGCATGAAATCGAATCTGCCAATTACTGTCATGTATTCACTGCTACGGATACCTGCGAATAACTTTATTGTTCCTTGCTGGTGAACAGCGACGGTTCGTATTTCATGAAATAACTGAAGATTTTATTTTCAAAATATAAAAGAGAATGTAAACTTTTAAATAGATGTGTACTTTATTTAAATTTCAATGTGGGACACTGACTATGACTATTTATGAAATAAATGATTATTAATAATTTTGTTTAAATGTATATATAATATTCATTGAATTTTATAGTTATAATATTCATTGAATTCAATCAGATATTTTCATTATTTTTTTTTGGATTTCGTTGTGACTTTTGTTATTTTTATTAAGTTTCTTGTTTTCTTAAGTCTCTAGTCTTATACTGATTGTTTTTTGTTATATTGAATTTTTCATATTTTAAAACATGAGTAAACCTCGATCAAATAAAATACAAATTAAAAAGTGACATAAAAGTATTTCTTTATTTACATTTTGTCTCATGTTTAAATCAATAGACTATAAGTTTAATATTTTTTAGATGAGAAACCCAATCCAAGTAAGCTGTAGGAGGCACAGTAACGGTTTTCTAATAGGTATCACAACGCTGGCTCTGGCGTATTCCCTATATATTGAGGGGGTGAGTTTCACAAATGCACTTTTTCATTTAATATTTCATTTAAAAGTTAAGTAGTGATATGTTAACTTAAACTTTTCCTTTGAAAAGGTGATAGGGTTACCGATTGACAATACAGAAAATACGTGGCCAACGTTTTCCCGCCGAAATATAGCAGCTCTAGCTAGGGACGGATACTTAAGGGGCGCTCCACAAGGATTTAAAAGGAGCATATCCACGCTAGCTAAAAATGGACAGCTTCCTACATTCAGATCTCCATATGATGAAACTGATAAACAAGAGCAGGACGATGATGGCTCTCACGACAAAAGGAATTTAGCTTCAATTGCAAAACTTCGTAGCTATTCCGCTATTAAAAGAAATATCCAGGCCCTAGCACGAGATGGTTACCGCTTTGGTAGAGGACAATACAACCCACCTAATGATAAAAGAAACATTGCCGCATTGGCTCGCAACGGATTGATTCACAAAAAAGATGAAATAGTAGGAGATGAATACTATTTTCCATTTTATCAAAATTCTGTTCCACCGCTATCAGATATGGACGGCCCCTTAGATTTTAATGAAATATACGACTACCAACAAAGTATTAATCCTGATATGCTTCCGCCACTGTCTCAAGTTTTTAAACGAAGTGACGTTGGATTTCCGCCAAATGTAGAACATCATAACATGGATTATGACAGTTACTGGAATTTGAAAAGAGGATCTGTAGGTCTGCCAGCTCACGGGCTGTATAGACCGATTTATATCGATGGCAGTAGTAGAAACAGGAGATCAATTTATTCCATTCCCGATGAAATTACCAACAACGACGTTACTCCTGACGAATACGAGAATGAAGATAAGCGATCTGTTGGTAAGTAGTTAGTGGCATTTTTTTAAATCTCTTTTTAAAGCATTTATATTTAGAACTGATATATGTATGTTACAGATGATGATGATGTAGCGCGTCAAAATTTTGAAAAACGCCATATTGGTTCATTGGCGCGTTTAGGCTTATTGCCATCATTTAGATTTTCCGGTGGCCGATATAGTAGGTCTGGAAGAGCCAGATTATTATTACCTAGTCAGGAACTGTACAGGTGTTTAAATATTCGAATACGTCGTTCGTAATATATACGATGTGCTATGAACGTTGAGTAGATAGATTCAGAATTGCTTTGCTTGTAAATAAATAGGAGATTATGTGTTTTAAACGTATGTGCGTTTTACAAAGTAAAGTCATCACAATAAATATCAAGATATTTTCGAGATCCATTCACCTGGAAGATTTCATTCTCGTTATACTTGTTTTCAGAAATTACTTTGTAAAATAGTTGCCCGAATAGGGTTAATAATATAAGAGTAAAATTAATAGTGGCATGTTATGTGTTTAGAAGCGCTCAAAGACAGTTTAGCATCGATGTTTTATAGGCCTCATGACTTAAAAATGTTCACAGTTTGACAAGATTGAGTTTTAGTATGAAAGCATGGATGAAATTAAATGACAATATGTAAAAATATATAGAGATATGGTAAACTAACGACTTAATTTGAAAGGATGTTGTAGGAACCTTAATGTGTGTTAAATGTTTAGTTTAATGAATGTGATATATGTGTTATGTCCACAGTTATATGATAAGTATTTAATTTAAAATCCTTTCCAGGAAGCATTCCCCTGACGAGAATTTCGGGATTAGGTAAGTTGAAGTATCATTATGATTATTGAAGATGTATAATTTCATTAATAAACTTTTTGCTTTCCTAAAATTATTATAATATAAAGAATAACATTATAATATAAAATACAATTATTGTTATTTAAGATAAAAATATTAACACTTACAAATTCTACATTAATTTTCTTTTATAAAAAACAATAGTTGATATTTTTTTTTATTCTTTAGTTAGTTTCTTATGATTATTTTTATTTTTCTTGTGGAATAAAATAAATTCTATGTTTCCTAGGGAATATTTCTCTGATTCCGAAGTTAACTCACCCGATTCAGACGACACCGACTTATCGTCGCCGCCAATACTTATTAACTCGCACCCGACCGGCCGGTACAACCACCGACCATTAAACAACGATCTGCCGAACACCCCCCTTCCTCAATCACCACTATCTCCTACCTACCCAGAATTTCCGAAAAACCGCTGGCAGAAGAATCCGAAATTTTACTATTTTAGATCATTAAAAGTCCCCTATCATTCATCTGGGAAAAGGTACTTGGTGCTTCCAGCAGTTGATAATGTCCTCTCGAGGAAGGGCTACCGCAACAGTAGTTTACCGAGTCGTCGTAAGAACGAGTAGCTATGCGGTTGTAAGTTGAGTGACGCTGCAAGAAATCTATAAATTAAAAGTTGTTGTGCATGCTGAAAATCAGTTCCATGATGATGTTAAACTGATATAGGTATAATAAATTATAAAATATAATTAACCAGTTTCTTGTATTTTACTATAAAATAAATTGCATTGTTGACGCTCTTTATAACGTCATGAAACTAATTCCTTCACCATGCACCGCGTATGTCACTCAGCTTCGACTAAGTTAAGCAAGATTGGAAAAGAAGATTATTCACATCGTTATATAAGTACCTTTTTGCAGTTGATATGTCAATGTAATCTAGAAAAGGACTTAACAAACAAAAACAAAACTTCAAACGAAAATTATTAATATAATGGGATCACAAATAATTTTGACAATAAAAATTTAATTGATTTATTTATTATTAAATATATTTTTTATTATATATTAATAATGAACTACAGTCCAATTGATGAGCTAGCGGTTAAGGCAAATTCGGATGGTATCAAAACGACATTGGCCGGCTTGTGGCTACCAGATCTGTAATGTAACTTTAGATGTTAAGATCGAGTTGTCAATCGCAAACTATGTGTCTAAATAAATATTATAGAACAATTATTAAATGTTAGTCAGAGTAAGTAACTTAAATACTATTTGAATTGTCATAAACATTATTTCTTGTTCCTATAATCATATAACTTCCAATATGATATATAAAAGAACATTTATGTAAAGAGTTGCGATGACAAAAAAAAACACATTTGTTAACATATCGAAGTCGTCTCTTTGCTGACTAGAATTAGCTGTGTTTGACAAATAAATTATTTAATTATTTTATAAAATCTTTAACATTTTAAATATACTATTAAGCTTAGCTTTTAAATGACATACTTTAAACTAATCTCTATTCTCTTTACAATTTTGACAATAAACGTGCGACTTTTCGTGACCACATTGAGATAATAATTTTGAAAAATTTATACTATAATATTCTTTCCATCTCTCTAGATTATAATTATTGTGTTTAAGATATTGTAGGCCTCTATTTAACCAAGTAGAATCCTATTTACTGTAAATAAATGATTATAATCAAACACATTATTGTTTTATTTGTCTTTATCAGAAATTATTTACAAGCATTATTTACATAAAGCATCCAATTCATTCATTCATTATACATTGTAAAGTCTTTCTCTTATTCATAATTAAGGGCGTCGTGATGCAGTCATATGTGGTATATTGACTCGTAATGGTTGTAGGTTCCATTTCCACTCTGCGGAAAGAAGGTGGAGAACAGAGTGTCTTCATACTAGCTTCTCCCAGTTTACTCTGTTCTCTGCAGGAAATGTCGTGAATATAAAAAGACGCTATTTTGGATTAACTGTTAAAGATAATATCTTTTTATCATGTTTCTATAATGTAACTCCCTACTTAGCTTTTGTTTATTATACAGGCTGGAAGTGTCATGATAATTTATTCACGATTTCAGATAACATAGATAAGAAACCAATTAAAAAGAATAAGAAGCCAATAAATATTTATTTTATTATAATTTTAGACAAATATAATATTATAATAGGTACATTAAAAGTAGTTTTCGTCATTCCAGGTTTCTGAAAGAAAACAGGGTAGTGAGGATAATCTTATGAAATATAATGTAATAGTTTTAAATGAAACTCTTAAGCTGAATAATTGGGTAGAGTGTATATACGTGAACCACGTTCGAATTATCGGAGTTCCAGAAATGTATAAAACTCTAATACGCTATTTATCCAGCTTAAGAGTTTATTTTTTAATATGTAATAATATGTGAAAATCCAAAAATATTATAACGTAATAGTGCCGCAAAATTATTTATTTATTTATTTTTAGGGAAACATACAGTAAATATAGTCTAATAACACACAAAATTTTACATATACCAATCAAGTTTCCATGTAAAAATAACTAGAATAAATTTATTTCCTTATTTAGAAAAATATACTTTACAGTACATATGCAATGCACTTACGAACTCCACAACAATCGTATGTAATTAAAAAAATATTTACGAAATATTATTTGTGAAAGCTAGCGACTCAAACGCAGCTTTACTCGCTTAAACTTATAGTTATATTATAACCAAATTATGCAAAATCTTAAAAAAAAATTGTAGCCTATGCGTTCACGCTGTATCCCGCACACAGTATGATAGGCTAAGGGAACCTTGTGTTAAAATACTCCGTTCCCCGCTCTATGTTTTTTTTAAACACGCTGTATCCCGCACATAGCAGGGTAGGCAGAGGGAACCTAGTGTAAGACACTCCGTTCCCCACTTTCTGCCGAATTCTGTAGGCATTGCGTGTTAAATGGCAGAACTCAACGCCGCACTTTGCCTCGACATCAGAGCGAAGAAATACAAATTTAAGTAAATATTTCATCACCTCGAGTGGGGATCGAACCTATAACCAGTCGGTTTTACAGTCACACTTTGTGCCGCTGCGCCACGGCTAGCTTCAAATCGCTGGCTCTGTGTTATTCTGATATATAAGCTATATTACTGTAAAGTTTCACCTAAATTGATTTAGTAGTTCATGCGGGAAAATCGAACAAACATCCACATAATCTTTTACATTTATAATATTAGTAGGATCTGTAATTTAGTCGAAAAACAATAATAAATAGACTCAAAAGAGACATACCATAATAGGATCCAAAATTATTTATTCATAAGAGCATTCATTGGTGGGGTAATAAGAACATCTTCCTCCGATACAATAACGGAAACGGCCATGACAAGTGCGGACCACTGATCTAAGATTAGGATAGCAAAGAAGTGCTTGTCTACAATTTATACAATAGTTCTGCGGAAAAAAATATGAGAGTCTTTCTATTGGTAGTTCTTGAATAAAGAAGCTATATTATTTTTTTAAAAAAGACGAACTTTTTTATTTTAGATAATTATTATATTGATTTAAAATTTAAGTACGTATATTTTTTTTATATTTATAAAATAAACTTTAGACAATATGAGGAGGCTTATTTTTGACTAGCGGCCCGCCCACGGCTTCGCCCGCTTAAAATACATGATTATTGATTTAATAAGCAGAATTGATTGACAACTAATGATTTCTAATATGATTTTTTTATTACTTTAATCTGTAATATTTTAATATGATTTTTTTACGACATTATCATAACTTCTATAAGAATTTTTGATTGTTTCGAACTGAAAAATATGACCAATGTTGATATTTAATATTCATAAAATATACATAAAGCTAATTATTTATTATATGTTTATATTTTTGTAACATTACATTCTTTTTAACTAAGTTATGTTTTCTAAAGCTCTGTTAAATGTGCTGATGTCACTTAATAATTTAAAGTACTGCTTCAGAAACAGCCTTAAATGTTAAATTATTGATTTGGGTAAGGATTCATAATATTCTTTGTAAAATAACTGTAATGTTTGCATATTAACTCCTGTACAGTTTTTAAATTAGTTACACATATTATTAGCTAAATGTACAATTGGTAAATATGTAGTTATTACAGAGTACACGTAGAAAGGATGTTTTTAGGCATTTTTATATAGATTTATTTCAAACGAACGAACGAACCAAAAAATCTATGTATTTGCTTGATATCTCTTTGAAGATCAAATCGTTCTTTATCTCTGTGTTGAATTAATTACGATTTAAACTTAACTGTTATGATTTATGAAGGTAATCTCCACTAACAATTCAATTTTGTTTACTTTATTGTATAAAATATTGTATAATAGTGCTTCAAAAATATATATTTTTATCAACAGTCATATAACCAAGACGTTTCGAATGTCATTCTTTAGCCAGGAATCTTACCAGCGCGATTGCTATATAACATTCGCAGGCAAACTAATGCCTTGAGTTCATTCAAATGACGATAACTTTTTTTTTAATGAACCGATTTTGATGAACCAAACTTTAGTAGTCAAGTTGAGTTAAAACAAAGCAATTGGTGAAACTTTTAAGTAAATCGGTTCAGTACTTTCAGAGAAAAATGTGGACATACATATCGACAGACAGACAGACAGACAAGAAATTAAAAAAAAAAATTTTTGCTTTCTATTATTCTTTTTAAGTGTCCCTCTATCCATTTCAGTCAAAATTACTAAATGTACAGACAAAATATTTTTACTGTCTTATTATATATAGAGATAAATAGAACGTATCGACGACATACCGTACAATTGTTGAAGGCGTTGTGATTGTTGTTGTTGTTGTCATTTCCTTGGTTTTGTGGCTTGTCAACAGATGTTTGTGCCTGATCGCTGGCCAAACTACTAGTTTCTTCAGCAAAAATAAAAATAACAGCTGCCTAAATAAGACAAATTTATAATAATTGTATTTGAATGTTGTAAATATTATGTGAAAGTGTAACAATTCTTTACGACCGAGACATACTTTTATGAAATTACTTAAAATGATCGGTTAAAAGAGTTTAATTAAATTATCTACTGTTAGTGCGGTAAATTTTAGTATTTTTTTTTAATTTTCAGTAAATTTTACAATCTAACTGAGAAGCTAAAATTAAAAAAAGCTAAAATAAATTACTATCTAGACTTACTAGTACTGTTAGAAAAGCAAACATTATGTTGCGGACACCCATTTTAGTTGCTTAATACGCTGTGTGAGAATGTTTTACAAGTACAACACTGATTCTGAAGTTAATTCTTTCTGATTCTGAAGCTATTTAATAGTTTAAGTCACTGAAACAAATTGACTTTATACGTGTATGCTCTTAAAACTTAACACGATTTATGCTAATCATCATCTTACAGGGTTATGACTAGTATATTTTTTTTATATTAATTGAGTAATATATTTTGTGTGCAGCTAAAATATTACGAGGCCGATCGTGGCGCAGCGGCACGAGGTGTGACTGCAAAATCGACTGGTTGTGGGTTCGATCCCCACTCGAGGAGATGAAATATTTACTTAAATTTATATTTCCATTTCTTCGCTCTGGTGTCGAGGTTAAGCGCGGCGTTGAGTTCTGCCACTCAACACGCAATGCCTCCAGAATTCGGCAGAAAGTGGGGAAGAGTGTCTTAACACTAGGTTCCCTCTGCCTACCCTGCTGTGTGCGGGATACAGCGTGAAGCTAATTTTTTTTAATTTAATTTTAATTCTAAAATATTACTCAGTAATAAATATATTCATATTCTAATTCGTTATAGAATCTAAGCTCCATCTAGGTCATATTTGAGGCCAGACGTGGCGCAGACGCACAAAGTGTGACTGTAAACGCGACTGGTTGTGGGTTCGATCCCCACTCGACTAAATGAAATATTTATTTAAATTTATATTTCCCTTTCTCTGGTGTCGAGACAAAGCGCGGCGATGAGTTCCGCCACCCAAAGAAAGCGGAAATTCGGAAACGGAGTGTCTTAACACTAGGTTCCCTTTGCTTGCTGTGTGCGGGATACAGCGTGAAGCTAATTTGATTAGATTGTTTTTGTTTCAATTCATGGTTCCGACTATAAAAATTTGCAGTCTAGATTCAGTTTAAGAATAGAAAGTCTCTAACATACAATATACTGTTAATTCTGAACATTCTGAATATAAAGAAAAAAAAAGTTTAAGGGGTCTTTACACGAGTACAAAAGCCAAAGTCCATCTTCACGTAAAAACTATTATATATAATTTGATAAGCCTTTTTTATTTGTTGGTATAATTAATTATTCGGCCTCGGCAACATATAACTCAAAATTTATTTAGAAGGCCCTAGTAAAATTCTAACGGCCCATATAATCACATATAATTAAATTTGGATGATAAACACTTTCTGTTGACATAAAAGAAATATGAGTAATATATATAATATATGCCTTAAAAAAGTTATTCAAATGATGTACAAACTAAGGACTGAGGTTAAGGACGTTTTTGGGCCTTTTTAGTTTCATTCGAGAATATAATAATATTTAATTTTTTATATATATTTATTTACGTACTATGTTACCCCTCGAATATAACAACGAGAACAACTTGTTTTATTGTAGGTCAAGTACAATAAAACAATAGTAGTAACATACGAGGTATTAAAACAATTGAGTAAAAACAATTCGTAAGATCGTGATACATGACAAGTTTAGAAATAGTAAAAGAGAATGTAGCGACATAAGGATCAGTGATCTATACTTATAAAAAAATGTAATTGATCGCTGTCTCTACATGGAAAATATATGAGAAAAATTATTATTGGGGGCATGTATCAATATAACAGGACCCCAAACAATAATTTTTAAAATTGTTGTTGTGTGTTTGTTGGTTTGTATGTTTGTGTGTTTGTTTGTGCACATTAAACTCAGAAACGAGTTAACCGATTTAAATGTAGTTTTCACTATATGTATTTTGGCAAACTTCCCTAAACAGTGTTTGTTTAACTTCGATTAGTTTATGAATAAAAAAATATCACTTTCAATCGCACGAAGCCGCACATGTTCGCTCGTACATAACATGTATGATGTGTGATTAATATTTATATGCGATTGACATTGTAAATGTGGAAAACTATAGTCTATTCACTTAGGCATGAGACAAAATGTAAACAAAGAAATACTGTTTCACAAACTTTTTTTTTCAGCTTCACGCTGTATCCGGCACACAGCAGGGTAGGCAGAGGGAACCTCGTGTTAAGACACTCAGTTCCCCACTTTCCGCTGGATTCTGGAGGCATTGCGTGCTGAGTGGCGTAATTCAACGCCGCGCTTTACTCGAGGTAAAGCGCGGCCTTGAGTTCCGCCGCACCAGAGTGAAGAAATGAAAATATAAATGTAAATAAATATTTCACTTCCTCGAGTGGGGATCGAACCCACAATCAGTCAATTTTACAGTCACACTTTGTGCCTCTGCGCCATGACCGGCCTCAAATGGCCGGCCTGGACCTAATTTGGTCCAGGTTTACTCATATTTTATAATATAAAAAAAGAATTTAACAAAAACAAAATAATCAGAAAACAAATTTAAAATTAACAAAACAACAAAAATCTATGAAAATATCTGGAAACATTACTCTCATATCAGCAGGTTGACCAATAGTAAAAATGGCGGATATAATTTGACCGATGACAAAATAATTTAATGTAAAATGTTCGCGGTACTTGTGTTGTATAATTTATTGTAGTAGTTTATTTTTATACAATTAAAATGGGTCTTAAGTTTGAAGACAAGTTGGATTTTGGGTGTTTAGAGATATTAATGCAATTCAATCGACGACGTGCAAACGTGAAATACGTTTTGCATTTACTTTATCTATCTCTAACTGTGCGCATACACCTAACACGGGTAATGTTTTTAATATTTAAGATAAATCAAATCAGCTTCACGCTGTATCCCGCACACAGCAGGGTAGGCAGAGGGAACCTAGTGTTAAGACATTCCGTTCTCCACCTTCTGCCGAATTCTGGAGGCATTGCGTGTTGTTGGCAGGACACAACGCCGCGCTTTTCCTTTATACCAGAGCGAAGAAATGGAAATATAAATTTAAGTAAATATTTCATCTCTTCGAGTGGGGAACGACCCCACAACCAGTCGGTTTTACAGTCACACTTTGTGCTACTGCCCCACGACTGGCCTCAGTTTTTAATATTTTCTTAGGAAAATATCAGAAATGACGTTGTCGTGCCAGACACCTCTAAACTCTAATAAATTACTAACCCCTACGAATTTAATATAATAAAGTGTAAGAAATATTAGAGTTGAGGCCAGTCGTGGCGCAGCGGNGTGAAGCTAATTTATTTAATTTTTTTAAGGAAACTATAATGAAAACCGTGATAAAACCCAAAAATATGTACCTCCAAACCCTCCAGGGTATCACACAAAAAACCATTAATTTCTTAATTATTAAACATATAAAAATTTGATAAGAACGTAGCGTGATTTTTATACGTTTGCTAATTAAGTATTTTTGCCTTCTTAAGTGTTGAATAACACTTTCAAAAGTATAATTTAAATATTAATTAAATATTTTGTTTATAATTATTTTTATAGTAAGTAACATATTTTTTATATATTTTCATTAATTAATAACAATTAAATATAATCATAATTCTATAGTAATCTATAACGTTCCTAAGAAAATGAATCTTGACGGACAGATGGACAACAAAGTGAGCGTTTAAGGGTTCCGTTTTTCTTTTCAAAGTACGGAACACTAAAAATATTTAAAAAATATATTTTTAGTTCATTAAATACAAAGAGAGTGCATACATCCACATACGTAGGTTTGTCAACTTTTATTCGTGCGCTAAAACTAAAGTAAACTAAAAATTGATTTTAAACTTTTTCTGAAATCCAGGCTTAGAGCCCTTCATCTTTTTAAAACTTCACTTGAACTAGCAGCTGTAATGCCAAACAGCTTTTTCAGGATTTAACCACAAATGTATAGTTTTTAGATAAATTTCATAATTTTAGGTCAACTGGAAGTACTCTATGAATTTTGATTTTCTTGATAGTGTCGAAATACGTGTTTTTTGATATTTAAGGCTTTATTTTTTAGAATTTAACTGCAAATGTACTGTTTTCAGATCTTTTTCTGAACTAGTACTACTTAGATGCTTGCTGCCAAATTTCATAATTCTAGATCATCTAGAAGCACCCTATGAATATTGTTTCACTTTATAGTGTCGAAATACGCGTTTCTTGCGATATTAACGGCCATATCTTTTTTGAAGTAAATGTAGAAATATTTTTTTATTAGGAAATCATGGGGCCGTAGATTTGAGTGTATGGTTTGAATTCAACTCGATATAAGTGTTCTTGAGATAAAAGCTCTTGATAGACAGACAGACAGACGGGCAACAAAGTGATCTTATAAGGGTTCCTTTTTTTGTTAAAAGATACGAGGTACCAGGTACGAGAGTCAATTAAATATACGAAACTTTATTTACGATCTAAATTTATGAAAGTTTGTGAAATAATAATAAAATAAGTATTTTTTTTCACTAATTTGAACTATGTATTTACATAAATTAAAAAAGAAATCATTTCAGCCTCACGCTGCATTCCGCATACAGCTGGGTAGTCAGAGGGGACCTAGTGTTAAGACACTCCATTTCCCGCTTACCGCCGAATTCTGGAGACATTGCACGTTGAGTGGCGTGACTCAACGCAGCGCTCCGCCTCGACACAAGTGCGAAGAAATGAAAATATAAAATTGAATAAATATTTCATTTCCTCTAGTGGGATTGAACCCTCAACCGTTGTGTTTACAGTCACAGTTTGTGCCATTGCGCCACAAGGCCTCACACTTTATATAAATAATTAAATAAAGCAAAGTATGTATTTTCTTGCTTTTATTTGTTGTCACAATCTTTGATTTGTCATGAGTTTCAAAGTTTTCGTTTCCATCAGCTTGATCATAAGCACTCATGTGATTCTAATAAAATGTTCTCAGCGTAAACTAAATGTAGAGCCTTAATTATAAGATGGAATTATTATTTGAATGGTATTCTGTTGAAAGACAGGATAAATATTTCTTTTATTCTAAAACAAAATAATTGTCACATGCAGTATACCTCAGTACATTAGGAACAACGTTGTGTTTTGTGTATTTTGATCTACTAATGTGTAACTAGCGTAATTTGCCATAAGATAACTATGTAAAACTGTATCTTTTAACCTGTACTTTTAGACCAGTAGTTAAACTTTTCATAATGCGAGATGCAGAGGGTACCTAAAGCTAACACACTCCGTTTCCCATGATGACATTTGCGTTCCTCACTTTCAACCGAATTCTTGAGGCATTGCGTGTTGAGTGCCGGAACTCAACGCTGCTCTTTATTTCTTTACCAGAACGAGGAAATTAAAATATTAAATATTTCATTTCTCTGAATGAGAACAAACCCACAACTGTCGCTTTTACAGGCGCACGCTAGTGCCTGCACCTCGACGGCCTCCTCATCACAAATCATAATCAGCCCACTGGATAATTTATTCACAATTTCAGACAACATAGGTAAGAAAACAATTAACAAGATAAGATGCTAATAAATATTTATTTTATTATAATTTTAGACAAATATAATACAGTAATAGGTACATTAAAAGAAGTTTTCGTCATTCCAGGTTTCTGAAAAAGAGCAAGAGAGTGAGGAAAGTCTTAGGAAATATAATATAATAGTTTTAAATGAGTTTGAGACCAGTCGTGGCGCAGCGGCACGAATTGTGACTGTAAAACCGACTGGTTGTGGGTTCGATCACCACTCGAGCAGATGAAATATTTACTTAAATTTATATTTCCATTTCTTCGCTCTGGTGTCGAGGTTAAGCGCGGCGGTGAGTTCTGCCACTCAACACGCAATGCCTCCAGAATTCGGCAGAAAGTGGGGAACGGAGTGTCTTAACACTAGGTACCCACTGCCTCGTGCTGTGTGCGGGATACAGCGTGAAGCTGAATTAATTTTTGATTTATTTATAAATGAAACTCTTAAGCCGATTAATCGGGTAGACTGTGTATAAGTGAAACAATTTCGAATAGTCGAACTTTCAGAAATCTACAAAACTCTAATAATATAATATGTAAAAATTGCGAAAATCAAAGATTTGGTAATAACTTAAAAGCTGCAAAAGTAAAAATGGCCTTGCAATTTTGATAATATAATAAATATTTTGCTGGATTATAAAAATAACTGAAATAAAGTGTGTTTTTTTTATAAACAAGACTTTATAAAACTTATGTTAGAAATATATTTACGAAACCTAATTTTTGAAAACTACCGACCAAACGCAGCTTCGCCCGCTTAAAGGATTGTTATATTATAATCAAATTATGCAAAATCTTTAAATAAATTGTAGCCACATATAATTCTGATATATAAGCTACATTACTGTAAAGTTTCATCTAAATCCGTTTATTACTAAACGGATTTAGATGAAACTTCCGGAGGGTCCTTAAGAATTACTTCTTGCATGAAATTCGAACAAACATCCACACATTGGTTTACATTATTAGTAGGATATGTAATATAGTCAAAGAAACAGTAGAAATAAAGAATAAAACAAAATAATAACAATAAAGAAACTTAAAAGAGTAATACCATAATGAAATCCAAAATTATTTATTGGTTAGAGCATTCCTTGCTGGGGTGAGATGAACACTTTCCTTCGACACAGTTATGGAGACGACCACTGCAAGTGTGGATAGATCCTCTATGATTAGAAGAGCAATGAAGTGCTTGTCTACAATTTATACAATAGTTCTGTGGAAAAATATATAATATGTGAGAGATATTCTATAGGTAGATTGTGTAAAATCATCCTTTTTTGTAAAATCATCATTAACAGTATATTACCTACATACTAGACTGTTTTGAAAAAAAAAAGGATGTTTTTTTTGTATTTTAGATTGTTATTATATTGATTTGGAATTCAAGTACGTACGTAATTTTTTAATATAGGGTAAAAACAAAACATATAATAATATGAGGAGGCTTATTTTTGATAAACAAAATGTATCGACGACATACCGTGCAATTATTGAGGCCGTTGTGTGCAGTTTCATTCTTTTTAGGATTTTCAATTCCTTTGCTTGGTGGCTTTTCATCAGATGCATATGCGTCGTCGGGAGCCAAATAACTAGATTCTTCAGCAAAAATAAAATTAACAGCTGCCTAAATCATAAGACAAGTTTATAATGGTTGTATTTGAAAGATTGCAGATATATAAAAGTTTATACTTTATGAACGAGACATACTTTTTTTATGTACAATGAAATTATTTAAAAGTATCGGTTAAAAAGTGTCTAATTATATTATCCACTATTGGTGCAGATTTCAGGTCTTACAATCTAACTCAGAAGCTAAAATAAAAAAAAAGCTAAAATAAATTACAATCTGACTTACTAGTGCTGTTAGGAAAGCAAATATTATGTTGCAGACACCCATTTTAGTTGCTTAATACGTTATATCAGAACGTTTTACAAGTAATGCTGTATATTGAAACGAATTGACTTACTTATATACTCTGAAAACTTTACACGATTTATGCTAATCATCAGTTTACAGGGTTATGACTAGTCATATTTTTTTATATTTATCGGGTAATATATTTTGTGTGAAAAAGCGGCTTAAATATTACTCACTAAAAATATATTCGTATCGCATTTTGTTATAGAATCTAAGCTCCACCTAGGTCATATATGAATATGATACCACCTGGTCATGGTGATAATTTATCTATGTACATATATACACATACATTGCATATCCACTGTCATCAACATATTCATACACGCCCTCCGGAGGGTCCTTATTTTTACGTGACCTTCCTCCAATACCATCGACTTTCGTTTTCGAAGGTCAGCCGAAGTCTCCCCCTACCTCCTTCACCTCTCTTACCTCCCTTTTTTTCTATAAATATTTTTTGCAATTTTTTCACCATTCATTCGCTGGACGTGTCCAAATCACCCGAGTATGTTCTTTATTCTCACCGTCAAAATCGTCTAAGTTGATTTGAGGCAAACTAGTTTCCTTTCAAAGGCGATTAAAAATTGTAATATTTATTATATATATATTGTTAGAAATCGGAAGTGGTTAACATTTTTTAATACTTTCGAGGACAAAACGTTATTATTTGATTACGACAGACCGGACGATAAGGTGAAAAATTAGATTTGTTACTGATATCTAAAATTAATAGATTTTGCGAACAAAATGAATTCAACCAGTACTATATTGCGCCAGAAAATTTTGAAGTTTCCGGGGTGCATTTAAAACTTATAATGCTTGGGGCATTATACAGAATTATGTGGAGACTTAGACGTATCTGTAAATATGGCTATGTAGTCTATGTAGTCTCAAGAAAAATATCGTAGGGATTTAATGACAGACGAAAACCATTAATCAGAAGATGAGAATAAGATTGCAGCACTTTAGATATAAAGCGATCGAAAAATTATTGGGGAACAAGGTGGAGCGGGGGATCAACACATTCCACTTGCATCGCGTTTGCTGGAGAAGAGTTAATAGCACCTAAGATGATTCTTAGTGACTTATAATGAATTTTATCTAATTTGGCTACAGCAGACTTGTGGCATGGATCAAACAAGAATATAAAAAATATAGTATAATCAAAATGGCTACAAATACTTTTGTTATATAACAATTTTAGCGTAAATTGATGAAAACCCCACCAAACCCCTGATACCGTGACGTAAGATTTGAAGATTTTCTTCACACTCATTGGACATAAATTCCATATAAGGAGAACCGCACAGTTTTGTATCTAAAAGCGCATCCAAGAATTTGACGCAGTTAAGAACCGCAATTCTTTGAATGTTATTTTACATAACATTCGTTAATACGCTATGTCAGAGCACTAAATTTATTCGCTACGAATGCAATTGTGAAATTATATTCCAATATTGTTTTATAGCATATAAATAACCAAATGTAATATATAATACAATAAATGAATTGAATATTAAGTCTCGTTTGATTAGCATCGTCTCGATGCCGTAGCCCGCAAAATAAAAAATGAATTAAGATAATATAGGAGGAAGATCAAGTCTAAGCATTTTAAGCTTAAAATTACAGAGGATAACGCTATCGTATTCAAAGCTAATATTAAAAAAAACACCTACCAGATATTCACTGATTTTAAAACTTAAGCTGATTTCTGAGCAGAGACACGAAAAAAGTATGATACTTTGTTGTATCGAGTACATTGCCTTTCGATACCGATAGTTTTGTACTTGATACTTTGTATCCGATACTTGTACTTATGAAGTACTTTTTAATAGGTATCGTATCGAATAAATCAAGTAACTTTACCTTTCGGCTCACACTTATGGTAGCGACATCTCACTCACAGGCGCTCTTCCTTTAGAATCTCTTATATGCAATAATTAATTAATATTAGGCCATAATTAGTGCCCTAACATTCCAGTGGTTAAATCTGCAGGTATCTGTTTTTTTAATGAAACTTATTTTTAAGAATGCTATCTAAAAACCACATGGGTGCACTAAAAAACACATGGGTGCAAATTATCAACATTAAGTGACCTGTTTAAACCAGGCAACCCTGGAGTTGCTCCAGATTTAGAGGTGGCAACTATTGTTTTTCCAATTCTTTATGCGGTTTTCTTTCAAATGTTTCCAAATGTGTAACCCACACGATTCATATAAAAAACATATGAGTGTAATTTTTCACTAAAAATGCATTACCATAAATTTAATTAACGGTGATTGTGGCACGATCCTTCTAGGCAACCCTGGTGTAATCTATTCTACTATCATTCATGTGTATATATTATTCTTAAAAATAAATTTAATTAAAAAAACAGATACCTGCAGATTTAAGCACTGGGATCTCGACTACTTTTTAATGAGTACTTAAATTGGTTATACTACTACTAAGTACTCTGACAAAACCTGAAATCACCTGTCACGAAAATGTGTCGAAAACCCTTTATTATTAAGCGATTCTACGGAGGTGAAATGAGACTTATTATATAAAAAAACTTAGAAAACGTCAGAGAATTTTCTAAATTACGATTTAAAAAATTGTGAGACGTTTGTATGTTAAAGGTCATTACTATATTAATGATTTTATAAATGATAACACGCCTTGGGAATGAAATGCTCGCTCCAGTCTGTTTCAAAGGTATCATTACTGTCACAAATAATTAATATATATTTGTATAAATTTGATTAAAAAAAATGTCCTGCTGAGTTTTTCTCAAGTCAGACTTTAATTTTAGTGAACTGGTGGTAAATTGTTTGACGTTAAAAAAATGAAGCATCTAACTTCTTATTTTGAATAAAACGACTTGACTTTGACTTTGATCACAACCGAAAAAGTATGAGAAAACTTCCCAATTAAGTGATGCAGCCAAACACTTCTCGTTTGGTTCCTTCCTTCCACAACAAAGGGTCAAATCAACTTCACTCTTCAGATTTTGACGAGGATAAGCTTTGCGAATTGGCGAACTGTTGTTAACAAAATAAACATTGGCATCATCAAATATGTCCAATAATTGCAGGGCAAAACTTTATACTAGTTATATTTTGATCGATACTTTTAACTTTTTAAGCGCCTTTGTAGATAATCCAGCTAATGGCTTTGGTTCAAGTCTAAAGATGTGCAGGATATATGGACCAGACTCAGAGCCACAATAAAAATTAAGCAAATCATCAAAGGAAAGGTTGATATGAACAGTTTGAAGAATCGAATCGAAGGCATCCCTGCAGATGAATCAATAATCGTCATTTTAAACGAGCCTACATTTTGGTTAATATTGAAACGTTTTCATGAAATATAATTTGCAAAGGGAAGATCGGGAATCAGGGGTGTAAGGAATCTCAGATTCCTTACACCCCCAATTTCCGGACCAGGCGGTTTCGGTTCTGGCTTAGTATACATTCCTCCTGTCAAGTATGACAAATAAGGGAAAAATGTAATATAAAAAACAACGTACACCAACAACTATTCAAAATACCAAGAAACTTATATTACTAAATGTGAAACAAAAATTTACATGAAACACAATTGATAACCAATGAAATGGAAAATTTTATTTAAACACAGAGCTTCCAAATCGTGTATTGACTACATCAAACGCGATCTGACAGCCTATATTTTTACTGATGCCATTTTTCACTGTGATTTTTACTGAGTTACACGTGACAAACTACATATAATTGGAATCATACATACTACTCCATAGATAAAGAGCAACAACAATCATAAAAAATTGTATGTGTTTGTAAGTTCAGTTTGAGAATAGAAAGTCTCTAACATATACTGACTATTGAATATAAAGTTTAAGGGGTCTTTATACAAGTACAAAAGCCAAAGATCATCTTCACGCAACTACTATTGTACAGAATTTGATTAACCTTTTTTTTGTTGGGTAATAAGTATTACTTAGGCCTCGGCAACACAAAGCTTAACATTTATTTAAAATTACAAATAAAATTAATAAACTATAATATATGATATTTTATTTCATTTATGTATATTTATTTACGTACTACGTTACTTCTCGAATATTATACCGAAAACAATTTGTACTATTGTAGGTCTAGAACAATAAAATAATAGTAGTGAGGTATACAATACAACACTAGTGATAATAAGAGATAAGACAATAGAGTAAAAACAATTCCTAAAATCGTGATGTATGACCAGTTTAGAATTGATAAAAGAGAATAGCGACACGTGGACCAGCGAAATATATGTATCTATCTATATATATTATATAATAAAATTGTAACTGATCGCTGTCCCTATATATGGAAAATATATGAGAAAAATGATTATTGGCATGTATCAATATAACAGAACACAATGTTTTTAATTTTTTTTAATTTGTCTGTTTTTGTATGCGTTTGCGCACGCTAAACTCAAAAACTTTAGACGATGCTTAACCGATTTAAATTTTTATAGTTTATTATATTAGACTTTTAGATTACGAAGAAAATATTTAAAAATTAAGCTTTATTATTTTACGAAAGTTCGTTATATTTTTTTGCATATTAGTTACGTATAGTTGCCAAAGTGACAACCACCCAAGATTCAAAATCCCTAATAGTACTTACCGATGTTGAGTGTGTGCCCACAGAAACTTTTAGGTTTTATAAAGTAACAATTTTTTTAATTTGAGGTAACAAAAAACCAATATAATAATAAAACATAAAGATTGTTCAAGAAACGAATATTTAAAGCCAGTAATATCGTAAAATTCTAACTTAAAATTTAAAAATGTTTATATTTACCCCATTTTATGGTATCGTAAACATCTTAAATTGTTTCCGTAATTATTAAATACTTGTAATGTAAAAGCACCCAAAAAGTACTTGATAAATTGTAGAGATACTGCGAATGCTTTAAAATGTGACGTTTCATTATCAGTTCCAGATCTCCAGATATCATCCAGATGACATTACTTAAAAATTGATTTATTTGTCTATTAGCCGAAAATAAATAATATCTAGTGTCAAAACACTCTGTTTCAATAAACATGATAGCTTTGATTTTAATAATATTTTTCAGCCACTTCACTTCATTTTAACTTTAATTAGCTTATATATATTTAGAGGCGTTGCATGTTGAATGGCGGAACTCAACGCCGCATTTTGCCTCGACACCAGAGCGAAGAAATGAAAATATAAATGTAAGTAAATATTTCATTTCTTCGAGTGGGGATTGAACCCACAACCAGAACTCGGCAGAAAGTGGGGAACGGAGTGTCTTAACACTAGGTTCCCTCTGCCAACCCTGCTATATGCGGGATACAGCCTGAAGCTGATTTAAAAAAAAATCTCTTTAGATATACATAATTTTAAAAGTTCCGTTCCACAAAAGAGAAAATAGGAACACATATACGATTACTTTGTTGTCCGCCTGTCCATCTATCAAGATCATTTGTCTCAAGATTGTTTAGCGGTATCAAGCTGAATTTAATATCAAATATTAAATTATAGGGTCCTTGAAGCACAGAAAAAAGCTTTTCAATACAACAACAAATTCGAGCATTTGTGCATTTTGCATAAAATTAGGTGCGTAACCAAAACTTATAGGGTACTTCGTATGGACCTAAAAATAAAAACCTTTGTTTTTAAAACCTTAGTTTTACCACAGTTATGAAATTTGGCGCAAAATGAGAACTTACATTAAGTAAGGGATAAAATCCGTATTATCTGTTTAGGTAAATAGGTATTTCATAGATAAATAAAGCGGTTAAGTGCGAGTCGGACTCGCGCACCAAGGCTTCCGTATCAATTTCAGGTTGACCTACATCAACTGGGGAAAGGAAGTGCAATTTATTTTAGTTGCCGAACTTAAGTATAATTTATTATATATACTCATTAAATGAGTATGAGATGCAACTAGCGGTCCACTCGCGGCTTCGCCCGCAAACCACCTATAATAATTTTACTATGCTGCATTTGCCAACAGATTGATATATTTAATCATAAACAATATTCATAATTCTATAATAGTTTAGTTAATAGTTTTCATAATTCTGAGAAAATGCAAGCACTATGTGGCTGTATGGAAGGACGTCATCGGCGGAAAGGGCGCCCCCCGCAGTACTCGAACCTAGGCTTGCAGTCGTAAACAGAGCGTTGAATTAAATAAAAAATATTTTAATTTTACATTTTCTCGAAAAATATACTTCCAAATGATATACTATAAAAGCCGAAGATTATCTTCATTAAATTTCCTTGGTGATGAAATAACTTTCGCTCCTAATATACATGCCAATATACATGCCAAATAAAAATCGATGAAATATCTTCTTGCAAATGCTTAAAGAAATTCGATGTGATTGGTTTCTTATTATTGTTATTTCGTTATTTAAGGCTAACTAAGACTTACACAGCACTCCTGAAGAATGTAGTTTTTTATATAATACAAAACAAAAAACAGTAGTTTACGAGATCTTAACTTTTAAACAAACAAACAAAGTTTTCCTCTTTATTATAATAGTATAGATATCACATGAGTATCGATATCGTACGTTTAATAGTAATTAAAAAAATAGTTATATTACGCGATAATACATTCAATATGAAATAGTATATTCTATAGAGGAATTACACATTCTTTTTATTCCTTCACAATAATATATAATATATTCTTTAGAGAGCACTCTGTACTACAATGGCGGCTCTGTTCTAGTTAATTTGCACATTTTCTTATAAAAATTAGTTACGGTAGCATAACTCTAACAGTTAGACATATAGTATCGAAAACTTTCTTGTAGATACTGATATCCTCTATAAAACTGTACTACCCTTTACTCTATTTTCAATAATTTCAACAGCGTATAAGGACTTTATTGGTACTTTTTTCGTACTTTAATCATCTAATGGTAAAATTATTTTCCAAATCGGCCCCCCCTCCCCGCAGAGTCACGCCGCTACGGTGCGTGAGGCCATACATACCGCACAATTTTTTTTCTATGAAATACCTATAAATTGTTACTTTTCGCAATTTTTTCTATATCGGTGTTATAAGACGTTGCTTCGTTTCAAATTTCAAAATTCTAAGTTCACTAGAAGCACCTTCACCTACTCAGTATCAGTTTTTATTCCCTTGAAAGTTTCGAAAATTTGCGGAAATATGCTGCATCAACCGTTGTATTTTTTGATTGCGTTGCTTTAGAAGGTTAGCTCCAAGGCTCCAGCTCCAAGGGACTGTCGACCTGAGTACTGAACTGAACTGAAAAGGTACAACTTTCGAGATATGGATTTTAATAGTTCCTAAAACTATGTAAAATTACCTATCTAAAGAAAAAAGAAGCAGATCTATAGTCGATCATAATGTTATAAGTAATCTGTAAATAATACAAGTTGAGAAAATCGCATCTGAAATTTATGGTCGCGAAAAATATACTTCTACTGTGAAGTTACTTAGTGATTGATATAAAGCTAATCTGTCAGCATATTATAAATAAGGCATAAATTGTAAATTCAAGATTTATAATATGTGCTTCATGTTTTTTTACCATGTATAGCTTAAAAGATTCTCATTAAAGAACAATGCAAGAGATGATGAATTATAAGAAAATATGACTTAGACAATTAAATTAATCATCATGGTTACTTGTGCTAAGGTATTAGAAAAAGGATTAAATAAAAATAAACTTCGTACTATAAATATTTTTTATTTTTATTTCTATTAAGTACAAATTGCTCTTAACCTGGCTTACGTTTATAAATTATGTATAAAAAAATATATAGATTTTTTCCTCACAAGTGTGACAAAAAAAAGACTTTAAATTCTTAGGAACTTTTAATTTTTCAGTCTGTTTCAAATTTTTTTTTCTACTTTCATTTACAAAGTTTTCTCGTAGAGATGAGACAGAAGTTCTTCTTAATCGTCAACATTTTGGAGATCATCTTGATGAATATCTTCTTCTAATAAGTTCTCTTCGTCAGTCGGCTCGTCGGCAGATGCTTTACGCTGTACAGTTTTGATTTTAAATTTTCATAGATGCTAGTTACTACTACACATTACAATACATTTTACATGCAAAATCTCCATTTTCCATGTGTAATTCAATAAAAATCATAAGATAGGTCAAAACTTACATTATTAATCAATAGGGCACTATGATCAATTATACAGGGTGGAAGTGTCAGCACCACTTTAAATGAAACCATAGTTTTAACTACTCCATAAAAGCCTAATACTTTTTTTTCCCACAAATGAAAAAGTGATTTTTTCAAACAAAATAAATAATAAAATTGTCGTTTTAAAATAAAACGCCATTTGTCAAGAACGACGCACACATAAACCTATCAAAGGGAAACCGCGGCATACGCCTCATTCCGAAATCGAATCGTAGGTATTGGCGGCAAAGTTCAAAGTTGTTTAACCTTTAGTGGTATATTTGTAGTAGTATGCGTTTACGTTATTCGCATCTTTGCGTAACTGCGTCACACGAAATACAGGCATGGATAAACATCGTGAAATGAAAAAAAAATCCTACGTCTAAACTGTTGAGTTATCTTGTTTAATTTCTAAGTCTTTAGGTATGGGTTTAAAATATTTTACCCCATGAGCGCTGCCTCTTCCAACTTGTATATCGTTGACATCATAATACTGTAATGTAAAACATTACCAAATAAGAAAGTGTATAGTAAGTGCAAGTGATCTTTCCCTGTTTGTTATAGTTCCAGTTTGCAATTTTTAGGAGCAAGAAATCTCATTCTAAATCGAGGGTCCAACAATTTTGACAGGCAATTTCTGGTACATTTGGACGATTTTTGAAATTTCGTGCTTTCGGATGGAGATGAAGTAGGGCCGTTATCTAGCCAGCGACGATATATCGAAGCGAATAACGAAGAAATGGTACACCGAATAATTCGGCCGAATATCCTGTTCGGTAAAGTTTGAACCGAATAGTATTCGGTATACGGCTATTCGGTGTAAACACTATTCGGCGCATCTCTAGAAATAACACTTGAAAAATGTTAAAAACAAAAAAAACTATAAAATTCAAAACGAGGTCGTAATTTATCGATACAAAAAAAATATATATAAAAGCAAAACCTAGGTACCTAGCAACAATTACTCATAGTATTGTAGACGATATCTAATCTGTATTGATGTTTATGGATAAAACTAGAAATAAAATACAGACTATGAAAATCTTCGACAAAGTATGGCCCAACCCGTACAGTTTAGTCGCGGAGCGGGAAGAAATTCTTACGATGATCTGTCATTGTTTGGGTTTGTTATTCGCGGTGATTTGGCCGCCACTGCTTCCCTTTGTCATTTCAACTTGAATTACCAATGTTTTAAATATTGATACATTTTAAATTGATTAAGTAATTATTGGTCTTGAAGTCTCCTCTCTCTACCCGAAGGGAGAGGGGAAATGACGTCAGGGCTAAGCCCTCTGGCCGTTGGTGTCTTCCTCCGCCTATTATTATAGGCAAGTTTTGGGGCTAGGGCCCGCACGATATGATGAGGGATACAATACCAATTCGAAGCAGCTTGTGTAGGAAGCCGGGATGCCAAACCCGGTCAATCGCGCTTGTGACATTTAGGAAGACTACCACAATTTTCTCCTTGCGGTTGAACGCGGACGCGATGTAGTGCACCACCTTTGCTGCTTCAATGGTGGTAGAATGTTCACTTTAGAAGCCAAATTTTTGGCGATGTGGGTGTAGATACGGCAGGAGAAGTGAAAGGAGCCACTTCTCGAACAGTCTTTCCATGGAGCATGGCGAAAGTAACCTAGGCGCAGAATAGCATTGAAGAGCCTGGTCATGGCACGATATTTTTCGACCAATTCATAAAATATCTCTTATCTCGGAAACTACAACTTCGAAAGTTGTACCTTTTGCCAAACACAAATCATATCTGTTGATTTATAATGACAAAATTGGTACAGAACCCTTGGTGGGCGAATACAATTGGCACTTGATCGGTTTTTTATACACAACTTATGAACCCGGACGCGGTTTCGCCCGCTTGAACTATACGTATATTTATTAAATATATTTTTATATAAGTGACAATAAGATATTTTGTGGCAAAAAAGTATTATAATAGATAGTTGCAAGGTTTCCGTTGAATTGACCATTTCTTATAAATAAAAATGAAGCGTCTGCTTGTGATTACAAAATAACAGTCTTTTTGCAAGTGCATGCGGTTATTTACATGATACATACTATTTCCCCGAACTAATGTCCTGAACAGCTGAACTCATTTCTTCACTCTTCCAGTGACCTATACAGGAGGTCTGACCTATACAGGAGCAACACATAGGTTACTTTTTATGCCGGAATTTCCACGGGATAAAGATTTCCTCCGGAAAAACGATATTACACGTTTTCCGTGTGCGCGTACACTATGTACAATACGATAGATACTCTATGAAATAACTAAATATTATTCTAAATTAAATACGATAATTTTAGCGAGCAATATCAAATAAAGTCCTAAAAGATTAAAATTACGATTCTTAAGTTTAAGTGTATAGCAACGGTACGGTAACCGAACTGAGATAACCAACAAATTCTTCCTAAATACAATTAATAAAATGAAATAAAAAGTAACCTTGTAGCGCAGGGCCAAAACTTACACCACACCAAGAAATTTAAAAAAGTCTAACTAATCTACTACTCAAATAAGCTAAGAGAACCAAAGATAAATTAATTATAAACAGTAAATAATTACATAAAAATTAACAGTAGATAGAAAATGTATGGAAATTTGCAAAACCGTCAACGTTTGCCCGTTCGAGTCGGTCATACCGTGCGGCTCGTGGGCTAAGTCATTTTGAATCAGTGATATCTCCTTAATTATTTATTAGAATGTTATACAGAATACAGTAAACGATAATTTCAATTTAAACATTAACAATAAGTCGATAAATTTAAATTAAATATATTAAAAAGGTTACTGTAGTTCAACCTTTAGAGATAAACATATACCATCGCGGATTTTTAAATAGATTTTTTAAAGGACAATATTTTTGTAAAACATTGTTTTTATATATTTCACAAGGTTGAGCACACTATGTATGCGTTCAGGAAGCTTATTTTGAGCGACTTTCTCAAATTTTCTGAAAACAACAAACTTCCTTGTTGTTTAGCGACGCTTGAAATAATCTCTATATATAATAAGACAGTAAAAATATTTTGTCTGTACATTTAGTAATTTTGACTGAAATGGATAGAGGGACACTTAAAAAGAATAATAGAAAGCAAAAATATCTTTTTTTAATTTCTTGTCTGTCTGTCTGTCGATTTTTATGTCCACATTTTTCTCTGAAAGTACTGAACCGATTTACTTAAAAGTTTCAACAATTGCTTTGTTTTAACTCAAGTTAACTACTAAAGTTTCATCAAAATCGGTTCATTAAAAAAAAAGTTATCGCTATTTGAATGAACTCAAGGCATTAGTTTGTCTGCGAATGTTATATAGCAATCGCGAATGTTATATAGCTGGTAAGATTCCTGGCTAAAGAATGACATTCGAAACGTCTTGGTTATATGACTGTTGATAAAAATGTATATTTTTGAAGCACTATTATACAATATTTTATACAATAAAGTAAACAAAATTGAATTGTTAGTGGAGATTACCTTCATAAATCATAACAGTTAAGTTTAAGTCGTAATTAATTCAACACAGAGATAAAGAACGATTTGATCTTCAAAGAGATATCAAGCAAATACATAGATTTTTTGGTTCGTTCGTTCGTTTGAAATAAATCTATATAAAAATGCCTAAAAACATCCTTTCTACGTGTACTCTGTAATAACTACATATTTACCAATTGTACATTTAGCTAATAATATGTGTAACTAATTTAAAAACTGTACAGGAGTTAATATGCAAACATTACAGTTATTTTACAAAGAACATTATGAATCCTTACCCAAATCAATAATTTAACATTTAAGGCTGTTTCTAAAGCAGTACATTAAATTATTAAGTGACATCAGGACATTTAACAGAGCTTTACATATAATAAATAATTAGATTTATGTATATTTTATGAATATCAAATATCAACATTGGTCGTATTGTTTAGTTCGAAACAATCAAAAATTCTTATAGAAGTTACGATAATGTCGTAAAACAATCTTATAAGAATATTACAGATTATAGTAATAAAAAAATCATATTAGAAGTCATTATATTATAGTTGTCAATCAATTCTGCTTATTAAATCAATAATCATGTATTTTAAGCGGGCGAAGCCGTGGGTGGACCGCTAGTATGAAATAAATCGCATATCAAATTGATTTTTTTAAAAATATATTAGTATATATCGAGAACATTAAAAATATGAGAAAAAAAATAACCTATATCTATCCCAAGACCCGCAAGTATCTCTATATAGAATTTTATCACAATCGGATCAGCGGTTTGGCCCTGATTGCTACACAGACAGACAGACAGACAGACAGAGTTTCGAATTTATTATATAGATATGGACATAGGAAAGAGGACAATTATAAAAGAAATAAGACGTGAATAATATTTATTACAGTATCATATTACATAAATATATTATAATATATTGAAAATCGTTTTTCATATTCCAAGTTTCCTGAAAGAGAACAAAATAATTAAGGAATGTCATGAATTGTAATCAAAAGCATCAAAAGTAAAAATGGCGATGCAACTTTCATACAACAGTGATTATGTTATTGCAATAACTGAAGGTGACTGAAAACAGTTAATGAAATAATATTCATCGTCATACACAGCTTAATTTTTTTTATGTCTTTCGGTAATATCGTATAGATTTATTTAATATAGATTTTTTATCTTCATTTTCATATATATTTAGACAATGAGTTTTTACTTTATTTCCGTTTTCTAGTGAAACATACAAAATAAAGCAAAAATATTCTTGCTAAAATTTAGACCGATGTGGTAATTAATTAATTAGCTTCACGCTGTATCCCGCACACAGCAGGGTAGGCAGAGGGAACCTAGTGTTAAGACACTCCGTTCCCCACTTTCTGCCGAATTCTGGAGGCATTGCGTGTTGAGTGGCAGAACTCAACGCCGCGCTTAACCTCGACACCAGAGCGAAGAAATGGAAATATAAATTTAAGTAAATATTTCATCTCCTCGAGTGGGGATCGAACCCACAACCAGTCGATTTTGCAGTCACACCTCGTGCCGCTGCGCTACGACCGGCCTCACCGATGTGGTAATGGATAATAATAATAATAATGGATAATAATTCATATTTTGTGAATATCACATAATTTAATTATCTATTTAGTTCTATTTTGTATTCAGCGCCACTGGTTAAATTGCCAAAAAAATTAAATTGTTATAGAAGGATATGATTAGAATTAATATATCTAAGCTAATCTAGCTTCACTCGTATCCCTAGCGAGGTGGTCAGAGAGAATGGAGCGCCAAATACTACGGTCCCTGCATACCTATTTCACCTCGTCCACTGTCATCAACCTTTTCATACATGCCCTTCGGGGGGTCTTGCTGGGGGTGCTTTTTACGTGACTTTTCAACCGAGATCTCACCCTACCTCTGTTACCGCTCACTTTTCTAAATCCATATCTTCCATCTCTACTGAACATGCTTCCCAAATATACCACTTCATTCACTTGTTATAATATTTTACCATTCAATCTGATATTGCATTCCCTTCTTTCTTATTTTTTTTTCAAATATCAGAACCTTTGTCTTGCTTGCATTTAGGCTTAGACCATTATTTTCACAAAAGAATTAAGTATTATTGAAACAATTAGTTCAAAAAATTATGAAAAACTCAAAAGAGAATTACCATTATATCCAAAATAATTTAGCCAGAATTGCATTCACTGCCAGGGAAGAATGAGCATCTTCCTCCATTGCAGTAGGGTAGAAAACCGCGGCAGTTGCGAGCAACTCCTGTATTAGTAGAATAGCAGCGAACCGCTTGTGAGCAACTTAAACAGTAGTTGGAGCCCTGTAAATATGAAAATTGTTAAATAATATGATAAATAACAGTAATTTTACATGCAAGCAGATTAACAATATTTAATTCGAATGTTCGTATAATAAACAGTTTGATTGAATAAAAAATTAACAATGAGCTACAGATAACATTTTTACAATAGATAATGTAAGAGATTTTTCAGATTATTATATTTTTTAGAAAATTGTACCTCAAAAATAAAAAAAATAAGCTTAATAGGATTACTTTATTGTTCGTCTGTCCGTCAATTTATCTCGAGATCGCGAGAAGGTATCAAGCTAAAATTAATATCAAATATCTTCGGTCCCTTAAAGCATAGAACAAGTCAAGCTTCTAAGTCAACGGAAAAAACGATACGAACATTTATGCATTCTTTTTGTTGCATTTTGCATAAAATTCGCCGTATAATCAAAACCTTAAGGGTATTTCCTGTGGACCTACAGAAAATGAAATTTGGCACCAAATTACAATACAAATATAGGAAAAACTAAGTGGAAAATTATAGTTATTTCGTAGAAAAAATAATTACAAAATTATATTTGTAGTTTATTTGAAACAAAATGAGTGCATTAATCCGCAAACTTAAATTTGTCAACTTTGTTCGCCGCGTAATCAAAACGTATAGAGTATTTCCCATAGAGCAACAATTATGACATTTAGCAAGAAGGGAGAACTTGCAGTATAAATTAAGAAAAAAATCCTAAAAATGGAGATTTATATTTATATTACAGACAAAAACATTTGCAAGCTTATAGTTGTAGTTCTTTTTATACAAAATAAGTAAATTATAAAATAAATTAAATTCGTAAAATGTTATCTCTTGATTGTTAACTTTTATTAATTCCAATTGACCTATTGAATAGAATATAGTGAAGACATACCCGTGTATAGTTACATGAGGCGCCAAATAAGGAGGCGCCAAATAAAAGAGAGAAAGTTCTTTCTTGCTTTTCTTCGTTATCATTTTCTTTGTTTGGTTCTCCTTGATTTTCGTTTCCATCTCCTTGATCGTAAGCGAAATTACCTAGTTCTACAGGATTCTCCTCAGCAAAAATAAAATTTACAGCAACCTGAATTATGAGATTAATTTATTATTTTAAAAGTTTTATGCATATGCTACACAAAGCTTGAATTATTTATGGAAATGAATAATTCATGAAACTTCTTTTTTTCTTTTTTTAATATCCAATGAAATGAACAAAACATATTACATTCAATATGTGTCCAAATCTACCATTTGTGTGGAAAAAATTTTTTACGGGATCTAAAATATAATTATTTCAAAAATATACGAGAAATTTTATATTGTTAGAAAAGAAGGTATCACAGGACTCGATGCAATATAGACGGAAAATTGAGAACAGCGACAGAAGATAAGAATATAGGTACAGAATATAAAATAAATCACAATCCAACTTACCAGGGCTGTTAGAACAGCAAATATTAAGTTGCCCACAGCCATTTTTAGTGTTTAGTAATGGTCGTTCTGTACGAGCTCTGCAGATCCGGAAAATAATTATTATCTGACTTTATATACTTCTAGCACATAATATGATTTATGCTAATTGCATATTTATTATAGGGTTGTGAAAAGTGTTAACTCTACAGCGTTGCCATATTTTGGAAAAGCAGGGAATTGTTAGTCAATTTAGAAAAGTGGGACCACGTATGAGCCGTTCGAAACATTGAAATTTTGGATTAAAAATCGGGACATCCCGCCAAAATTGGGACGTCTGGCAACGTTGTAACTCTACCTACATATTTATTAATTGGCTAATAATAGGTATATGATGTAAGGAAAAATAATAATATGTAAATAGTAGCTCAAACATGATATATTATTAATTTAAAAAAAAAACTTGGTCAAGTACGATTTGGGGTCGCTCAAAGTGGGTTCAGTACCAGTTTGATAATTGAAGGTCAACGGAACTATAACTTATGAAAGTTGACAAATCTAAATTTGCATAGACACTCACGTTTAAAATTAAAATTATTTGTTTTAATATAATATATTTATAACGATTACGCGGCGAATAAAGTTGATAAATATAATGAAATTAACTACAAATATAAGTTTGTAATTATTATTTTCTATGAAATACCTATAATTTTCCACTTTTTTTCTTTATTTATTTCTATAAATAAGTTCTCGCAGAATCGAGAACCAAACGATACATCAATCGCGAGATACGAGCGTATCTTTTGATTGCGCTGGCTTGATCTGTACTCCATGGGACTATAGACCTGTATAATTGATATTAATTTCAGCTTGATACCTCCACGCGATATGTAGATAAATAGTTTTGACAGACGGACAATACAGTCATCCTATAAAGGGTTCCTTTTTACTGTTTACGGAATCCTAATAATATTTATAAAAATATTAATTAATAGAAAATATAAGTAAATGAAGGCTAACGTGGCACGACTGTTAACTCGACTGACTGCTGTGAGTTCGGCTCCTAGTCGAGGGAATAAAATATTTAATGTTTTCATTACCTTGTGGATCAAGCGCAGCGTTGAGTTTTGCTTCTCAACACACAATGCCTCAAGGATTCAGAGGAAAATGAAGGACGGAAGTGTCTGAATGTGAACGGAGTGTCTTAGCACTAGGTTTTCAGGTTCTCTCTGCCGTCCTTCCTATTTACGGCTATACCTACAATAGAATAAGAAGCAATATTATATAATATCGGTAAGTATCTGAATGGGAACGGAGTGTCTTAACACTAGGCCTCTAGGTTCTCTCTACCACCCTTCCAATTTATGTTTTGCACAATTTGCGCCTATTGTTTACGTGAACAATAGAATAAGAAGCTTCACTCAAAACCCGTTTAGTAACATTATTATAAATTTTCGATTTTCAGCCAAATATATATGTGCAGTTACATATTTTCTAACTGCTACACAAATAAAATAAAAAAACGTATATTTCTTTATTATATATAGTGTTTCTGTCACCCCTCGAACATTACACCGAAAAACAACATTTACCTTTGTTTGTGTAGTATAATAAAATACTAGAAGTTTCATATGCCATATCAAAACAATATGGTAAAATGACTCGTGAGGTCGTGATGCATGGCACTGTATAGAGTTGATAAAAGCAAATGGTGACACTAGTACCGGTGAAAGAGATAATATGTAAATGTGTATGTTATTTATATGGTTAGCGTGGCAGTTATTTGTTAGGTAGGTATATAACAATAATAACTAATATTTTTTAAATTATTTTTTTAAAATATATAAATAGATAAATCAGTTTCACGCTGTATTCCCCGCACACAGCAGGAAAGGGAGGGGGAACCTAGTGTTAAGAGACTCCGTTCCTCACTTTTCGCCGAATTCTGGAGGAATTCCGTGTTGAGTGGCGGAAGTCAACACCGCGCTTTGCCTCGTCACCAGAGCGAAGAAATGGAAATATAAATTTAAATAAGTATTTCATTTCCTCGAGTGGGGATCGAACCCACAACCAGTCGCGATTACAGTCTCACTTTGTGCTCCTGAGCCAGGACTGGCCTCTAAAAAAATTAAAGCTTAATATACTTTTTGTTATAGATATTCGCCACTCATCATGCAACGCCTCATGTCTGTGAACTCTGCAGAAAACAGTACAGCAGATCAAAAACAAAAAAGGAGAGAATTTTAAAAATTATTTAATTTTTTTATTTTTAAAAGTTATTTAGATTTTAACTGGGGGCTTAATTAAATGTTGTGTAGTAAAAAACATATTGAGAGTATGAAGATTCACTGAGACTGATGAGACTGATGAGATCACTGTTTTTGCTGAAAATAAATTACATTATGTTTATATCATGCTCCGATGCAGGAACTCTCCGGTTTCTAAGGGATTAAAAAAAAAAATTTTCATATTGTGTTGGTCTTTTAATACATTTTTATAAATTACTGTGTCATATCATATGTTGTATAAAACTAAAGTTCTTACTTCTGAGCATGACATGAACAATTTTTTAAATATTTTTTTGCATGAACAATTTAAAATGATAATTTTAAACAATTCATATATTCGACTATGTCCTGCTGACAGTTTGCTTTATGATAGGTTATATATCTTAGAACTGTTCATATTCTTTTAGGTAGGTCTTGTAGGTAGGCAGACGGAACCTGGCGTTAAGACACTCTATTCCCCACTTTCTGCCCAATTCTGGACGCATTACGTGTTGAGTGGCGGAACTCAACGCCGCACTTTGCATCGACACCAGAGCGAAGAAATGGAAATATAAATTTAAATAAATTTTTCATCTCCTCAAGTGGGGATCGAACCCACAACCAGACGGTTTTACATTCACACTTGTGCCCCTGCGCCACGACTGACTTCAATCAAACATATATTTGTATTTTGTTTAAATCTGATTTTTGATTGAGCTTCCGCTTCTTACCATAATATCAGGTAGTCTTAATTTAAAAAAAAATTATACTTATTTAGAAAACGTATAAAAATTTGACCGTAGCGGCACTCGAACCCGCGCCTCTTGGAAGCCGACCAGGCGTTCTGACTACTAAGCCATACGTTCTCATCAAGCTACGTCGAAATTTTTATACACTTACAACTTATTTACGTTGTTAGCATCTCTGTAGGGAGATTTTTTCAAATTTCCGCTATCCAAAGATAATTACTAAGAATTATCGTATGGCAAGAAAGAATGCTATTGATTAAACTTTTAACATTTTTAAAGTAAATATACTTAGAAAAGAAAAATACTTAAAAAATAATCTTTAAGTATTTTCTATAATATTTCAACAATATAAAGGAAAATATCACGCTACGTTCAAATTTTTATTCGTTTTCTTAATAAGTATTTTTCTTTCCTAAGTATGGAATAACACTTTAAAAATGTTAAAAGTAAATTAATTTTATTTTAATTTTTTTACGTAAGAACAATTTAAATTTATATTTTTTAACCATTCAACTATACTATGCTGGCACTTACGCATGCGTTTTGATGTTATATCATTTGTTTTATAAAATAACGTTTCATATTATTTAAGAAATCCAAGAGTTTCAGTTGTGGAGTACCGTGTGAACTATTTAAAAATTGCTTTATCATATAAACGGTTTTCGTTATTTTTTTAATAATTCTTGTATTCAACTGAGCTCTGCCTTCCCTCAAACATGACTTTTGATTTTATTACAATTTTATTTCAAAGGTCGTCTCAATTTTTTTTGAGAATCAAAGATTTCGGCTACTGAGCATAATGTTATCGATTTTTAAAATTGATAAAATTATGCTCAGACGTTGAAAATTATTTTGCGAAAAAAAAGCACATCTGTTTCTTAAATTATTCATTTTCGAAACGATCGTTCTTTTTTCTATTTATTTTTTCAGATAGTTTCTTCATTTCCTAGAATAGAAATCTCACACCCATGTGCCTCCGCGCCACGACTGGCCTCAAGTTATATTACTGTTTCGTTTTCATAATCTTTTCGTTTTTGTAAAGCAGAATATATCTTGTCGATTCGTTTGTAGTAATTTAATATAATGAGATGCATAAATCAAAATATTATTTAGTTACATTATGTAAATGACCTGCTATGCTGCCTTTTACTAAGATTGTCAGAGAGCCCTGTACAGGGAAACATTTTCGTATTGAATAATAGTAAAGAAATGCTCTATTATATAAAATGGACGAGTATCGATATTAAATTTCGAAATTATCAATGGTTAAGACAACATACAGCATACTTTTTCTTAATAAAATGACAACAAAAGGTCAGTCGTCGCGCAGGGGCACAAAATGTGACTGTAAAATCGACTGGTTGTGGTTTTGATCTCCATTTGAGGAAATGAAATATTTATTTAAATGTATATTTTCATTTCTTCGCTCTGGTGTCGAAGTAAAGCGCGGGGTTGAGTTCCGCCACTCAACATACAATGCAATCCAAAATTCGTCGGAAAGTGGGAGTGTCTTACAACTAGGTTCTCTCTGTCTACCCTGTTGTGTGCAGCAGATTACAGCGTGAAGCTGATCTAAAAATGACAACAAAAGTTGTTAACGCTCACGAGTACTCATTTTTTCTTACGGCAGTAGGAGGTTCCTCAAAATATTGGTTAAGGACAGAGAAAATATAAATATGGGCGCTGGAACAGGAAAGACTTTCTTGTAAACAAATACTAATATTAACTTGCTAGCGGAAGCTATATGAGGTCCCACAAGAGTATAACGTTTATCCCGCCAATAGGTTACCAAAGAAAACCAAAGATACCTAGTTCACTAACAAGAACTCTACATTTTGTCACTGTTGGCGCATTATCCTTATGTACTAAATTGCAGGAAAGAAATGTAGAGCCACCTGCTAGTCGCGCTGCAACTCCAGTTAGAGCACCGATCTCTGTAACGTGCTTCCCGTAGCGTTTCAGCTCCGCGTGCTTTTAGAATCAAATATTATAATTAAAAGCACATAGTTTACACTCCAGCCCAGAAATAGAAACAACTAAAACGATCCATCACTTATTTCAGGCTTTTACGTTCACTTACAAAAGAGCGTTTGTCTAGTTTTTTTTATATTATTGACTTTTGGCACTGCCATGTACATGGAAATCTGTGAAGATGTTAATAAATTCCGAAACGAACTAAATTAATAAATAAAATTATAGTTCAAAATTAAAATTCTACCAGAACAATCATAAATTACAGTGGAAAATAGCCGCTTAAGTATTTAAGGTCAACATACATTCTCACCTCTCTACTAAAGTGCTTTACTCGCTGACAAGGGTTGCAAGATATCATCGACATAACTGAGCCGAGGAATTTTCATTAAACACTAACATTTATCTAACTATTTACTATAAAATTTATCCTAATAGCATTCTTTTCTCTTATTTTACTAGATTCTCTTTCTTATGGCAATATGATGCAGTCACATTCGTATTTATGTCTCCAAATGTGTTTTTATTTTTGTTTTATAGTTAATAATATCCTCATCCTCAGCAATCGGCGGTGGTGGAGAAAGACTGTTCGAAACAATTTTGTCTCAAATCATATTAGTGCTTTTATACAAAATAATTTGCTAATCTTGTATCTAAACTCTCTCGTACTTACTGACTCAAAAATTTTGTGGTAAACAATAAACATAAAATTAATTTTGAAATATATATATAAAATTAATAAATAAACTTAAATATTATAATAATAGATTAATTCAAAGCAGGTTTATGTATGACCGAGACACACTCCAACTGCATAATGAAATAAATACCTTAAATAGCTCCCTCAGATCACTAAGTGAGAAATATGAATCCTCACAAAAACAAATTAAAGAACACATTTTAGCTGCAAATGATTTGGTTGACCTTTGTAACTACAACGTAGAAAGATTTGAGTCACTAACAAATAAACATAGTTGTGGTTGTTCAATTGTAGGACTCACTGAATCAATTCCCTCGCAAACGCAAAACAACTCTGAGGTTGTGGGTGACTCGGCCATGCATACTAAATTCAATAAAAATAAGAAAAATGATTTATATATTGACAATTCCTCCCGCTCCTCATCAAATAATATTATTGTAATATCTGATAAATTAGGTCAAGGCTTTGGGTCCCTATTTAGTCACCACTTCTCAAATGTATTTAATGCATTTGAGCCTGGAGCCAGTTACCAGTTCAATATTAAGAAAATTATGTCCATGAATTTAAATGAGCATAGTACTGTTGTACTATTACATGGTCATAGTTTGTCAGTGAGGAAACAAGATATTATAAAGAGTATAGAAAACTTGCTTGACTTACATAATAAAACTAAATGTAAATTTATTATATGATCTTTTCCATATTCTTCTTCCCTCACAGAAAAACAAAAAAAACATATATATAATCTGAACTTGACATTATATAATACGACAG
>JAAIXJ010001892.1:290573-317193 GCA_013403705.1 Heliconius hermathena | reverse complement strand
CCATGGATTGCAGTAATAAGTCCTGCGCTCCAGCAGAGTGATTGAACACTCAATTCTCTGTGCTTACCGCGCTATGCGAGTTAAAACTTGATGTTGGAAAAAAAAAAAACTTAGAGTTTTTTTTTCTTTAAGAACCCATCGCGTAATAACGTGAAAAACTTAGTAGATTATTTGTGACAGAACATAAAAATTCAATACAACATTTTATATTTTATCATTTTCTTAACTTTTAATACTAACGACATTATTTAGAAACAAACAAGTTTGTACATTAAGGGTACTTATAAGAACATATATAATAAGATTTTTCTTTTACTTTTAATTTTAAATAATATAAGACTAATATATAAAAAAATAAAATAACTATATCTTTTTTTTTTTTTTTTTTTTTAGTAACGTAAAAAAATATGAAATGTCGTAGCTAAGTTATCTTAATACGAGTATACGAAGTATAGAAGATTTAAATCCTTATAGGATATATATCTTTATTTATCTTACATAAAAATTGATAAGCAGAACTCAAAGCAGGAGTGCGGGTGAGTACGCCGTCGAAACAACACGCGTTTCGTGCGTCGACAGGCGGAACGGTTATTAAGACACCGTTTTAATCGTAAAATTATGTGTTAGATATCAAAAGAAGCGCGCTCAAGACTGTATGGTAGTAGTGGAAAAAAATTTTTTTTAAAATAGGACATAAGCCATAGTAGTTATTGCCAAAAAACCCCTAAAACCAAGCAAAATACGCGCGAAANTACGGCCGCTGCCCGGGGGTCGCCGGGGCGCATCTGGAGCCGATGCTGGATGCTCCAGCATGCGATCCATCGGCGGTATGGAGTTGAGCAGGCGGGCTCCTACCGATAAAGATGCTACAGCCGAAATCATCAATCATCTCGCGGTATCACCAAGTAGTTCTCCTTCATCTTCATATTCATCATCGTATTCATCACCATCGAAAGCATCATCTACAACACTTTCATCCAGATCACATCAAACAATAGATGTTGTCCAAGGGGCAAAACCCAAAAATCTTGGACCCACTATTGCTAAAAATAGTGCGAGACAAAAATGGACAACTGAAATAAATATGTTCATATGGCGCACTTATCTCATTACAAGTAAATTAGAAACCATTACTCGGGGTTACTTAAACTCATTATATCAATCTTTTAAACAAAAATATCCAGAAATTCAAGCTACAAAACAGAGAATTAGTGATCAGCGTAGAGCAATAGTTAATAATAAATTACTTTCTGAAGACATTTTATCAAATATAAAAAAAGAAGTTTCAATAATGTTGAAGAATAACACAAATACAACCCAAACGTCAGTCTTTGAAAATTCGAAACAGAATGAAAATAGAATGAGTTGGTCAAATGATATTAATGAAGCTATAGTACGCATTTACTTCTTAATAACTAATTTAGAAATTAATAAAACAGCATACCGTAAAAACTTGCACAACTCTTTTGTTGAATCATATCCTCATCTTGCCCATATATCAGAACAAAGACTAGCGGATCAACGTAGAGTAATTTTTAACAACAAGATGGTGACTGACAATAGAAATACTGACTTTTTTAATACAGGAAATTAAAAAAGAAGTAGAAATCGAAATTCAAAATAAGTTACAAAATAATTCAATTAGCGATATATTGTCCCCACACCATTCAAATAATATATTAAATATCTCACAAGATAATATAGATGTTGATACTCCATCATGCACTGAACATATAGAACAAAAAGAAGATAATAATCAGCTTCCTCCTTATAAATTAAACTATGCAGAAATAGAACAACAATTTTATATTATATTGGAAAAGTTTAAAAATACTGAACCGGTTTTAAGGCCTCACCTTCCGAAACAAAAATCGTCAAGAAAATTAGCTGCAATAGTTGATTATTTAAATAAAAATATAATCCCTAAATTTCTATCATTAGAACAAGATTTTATAACTCTCCAAACAGTAATATATGCAGCAGCTTATATTACAATTATCAGCAATGGTGCAAAAATTAGAACAGACGAAAGTAATGAACCAAGACATATTTACAAGCCAACCTGGCAGAGAAGATTAGAAAATAAAATAGACAAATATAGACGTGAAATAGGAAGATTAACACAGTACATTAATGGAAATAGAAGTAAAAAAATGATTACACATATACATAAAATTAAAAGTAAATATCAGGTGCACGCTCAACATGAAGATTTAAACATAGATATTAATCAATTCTTGGATACTCTTAAACAAAAACTGAATACAGCATCTAGCAGACTAAAAAGATATCTAAATTGTACTAATAGGAAAAAACAAAATTCACTGTTCAATAATAATGAAAAAGGATTTTACCGAAGTGTTAGTCAATCATCAAATACATTTGACAATAAAAATACACCATCAGCAGATAACCTACAAGAATTTTGGACAGATATATGGGAAAAACCAATTGCACATAACCTAGACTCAGACTGGATTAAAAACGTTGAGAATACGACAACAGATATCCCTGACATGGAATTTAAACAGATATCAATGGAAACGTTGACACAAGTTATTAAGCGGTTACATAATTGGAAGTCTCCTGGAACTGACAAGATTCATAATTTCTGGTATAAAAAATTCACTTGCACCCACACATACATACATAATCACCTTAATTCATTTATACAATTTCCAGAGACCTTGCCAGAATACATCGCACAAGGAGTCACCTATATGTTACCCAAATCCAATGACACGCAAAATCCCTCCAGTTACAGACCGATTACTTGCCTTCAGACTATCTACAAAATTTTTACAGCATGTTTAAGTGAATTTATTTACAAACATTTAGATAAACACAACATACTGGCAGAACAACAAAAAGGATGCAGAAAGAACAGTCAAGGTTGTAAGGAGCAGTTGATAATAGATTCTGTTGTTTTAAATAATGCATTTAAGAAAAAGCACAACATTTATAGCATGTTTATAGATTACCGTAAAGCTTTTGATTCTGTACCTCACAGCTGGTTGTTATACATTTTACAATTATATAAAATTCACCCTAAAATCATATCATTCTTGAAATCTGTTATGGAACATTGGACGACTGTTTTAAAACTAAAAAACTCAACTTCTACAACTACAACTAAACCCATACGTATATTACGTGGAATCTTTCAAGGGGATGCTCTCAGTCCTTTATGGTTTTGTTTAGCTTTAAATCCATTATCAAGCTTACTAAACAAGACTGGAATAGGATATCACTTAAAAACTGCTGATAGTGAATATGTTTTATCACATTTGCTTTATATGGATGACATCAAATTATTCTCTAACAATAAGAACAACCTTTTCTACTTGGCAGATGTAGTTCAAAAATATTCAAATGATATAAGTATGCAATTTGGAGTAGAGAAATGTAAAATATTATCGATAAATAAAGGCAAAATAGAAAGTAATAGTTACACATTAATAAATAATGAAAAAATAGAGTCGATGAATGAAGGAGATATTTATAAATATTTAGGTTTTAAGCAGTCTAGAAGGATAAAGCAAACGGAAACTAAATTTGAGTTAATGCAGAAATTTAGACAAAGGTTAAATCTCATTTTGAAGTCCCATCTTTATTCCAGAAATATGATAAAGGCTATCAATACATTTGCCATACCAATTCTTACCTATTCTTTTGGAATAATAAATTGGTCCCAGACAGATTTAAAAAAGCTACAAAGGATAATTAATACATGCATGACCAAACATAGAAAACATCACCCGAAATCATCAATAGAAAGACTTACAATTCCGCGTTGCGAAGGTGGGCGGGGAATAATAGACATCCAAAGTTTACATAACAAGCAAATCACTAGTTTAATAAAATATTTTGACCATAAATCACAAATTTCCTCTCTCCATAGACAAGTAACGAAAATTGACAAACATCTTACACCGCTAAATTTACAGGATACAAGCACACAAAATAATGATACACTTACACAATTACACCAAAAAATATCGCGGTGGCAAGAAAAGTCTCTTCATGGGAGACACCGAAATGATCTGAACCAGACTTATGTCGATAAGAATGCATCGAACGACTGGCTCAGACGAGGTTCATTATTCCCAGAAACAGAGGCTTTCATGCTTGCTATACAGGATCAAGTCATTGCCACTCGCAATTATAGAAAATACATTACAAAAGAAATAACAGAAGGTTCTGATTTATGTAGACATTGCAATACCTCGCCTGAAACTATTCAGCACATAACAGGCGCATGCAAGACATTAGTACAAACCGACTACAAACACAGGCATGATCACGTAGCATCTATCATACATCAACATTTAGCACATTCTTATAAATTTGTACAGCAAAAGTTACCCTATTATAAATATAAGCCAAATACCGTTCATGAAAATAGGCATTATAAATTGTATTGGGATCGAACTATTCTTACTGACAAAACCGTTTATTGCAATAGACCAGATATTACATTTTACGATAAAATTTCAAATACTGTATACATTATTGACATAGCCGTACCCAATTCCCACAATATTCAGTCTACTATCGCTGAAAAAATCACTAAATACCAGGAATTGGCTTTAGCAATAAAAACTCAGTGGAAAGCGGAAACCATCCATATAGTGCCAATAGTCATATCTGCCACAGGATTAGTACCAAAAACTCTACACAACAGTTTAGATCTCTTAAATATTCCACAAGCGATTATACACACTCTGCAGAGAGCAATCATTCTTAACACTTGTCATATAACTCGTAAATTTTTATCAACATCATCTGTACACTCGATTGCCTCTATACTTGGTTAAGGCCCGTATATATGGCAATAAAACACCTCTTTTTAGGAAGAGAGATCTCTAAAAAATAAATAAAATAATAATAATAATAATAGTATATAAATGAAGTAAATAATAACTGGGTGCCCATTCCAATTAAAACTCATTCAAAAGATGAGTCCACTGAAAATATATTTAAATCTGTACATACACATTTGGAAAATAAATACTCAGTGATTTTGCTTAGCACTTTAATCAGCAGTTACTATTATATATCTATTTCCTAAGATTAATACTTAACTTACCTAGTATATGTAAGTTACAGTCATTAATTTCGTTGTATATTTTTTAGCTTTATGTGACGAATTCTAGTTATTTCTTCGTATCACCTCTATAACAGAATTTTTCATTCAGGCAGTAAATAGTTTTCCCTTTCCTTTAAAATTCGCGAATCGACGCATATTTCGTTGTTTTTTAATGTCTAATTTATATGTTTACCTCAAAACACAGCACATAAGCACTAAACGTGCCATCTTATTGCCGTTTTCACGAGAAAAATAACAAATCAATTTCTAAAAAATTACACTTTAGTTATTGCGTAAATTCCAACTCCAATTACAATATTGCTGTAATATTGGCTGTCAAAAACGCGTCAAGAGTACCAAATATCACAATCCTAACGAATTTTACAATAATTTTTAGTTAACGCAATCGTCAACTAGCGGGCGGTAGTGGACTTAGCAATTGATTGCTTTCAAGAGTACGAAATGACAATTATTGAGGATTGATTATTGGATATTGGCGTCAAGAGTAAGGCCCCAGGGGCCTTACTCTTATCATATTAATTATTGATGTTTTACAAGGCACAGAGTTTGTAAAAATATTATCAATGCTAACACAGGCCATTTCAATAGTCTGCTCAACAGAGAGGCTCCCAATATCTTTACGTTCTTTAAATTTATAAGATTTATTCAAAATTATTAAAGAGCCACCGCGAATAGTTTTCTCTATTGAACATACTAGCAACTTGGTGATTATTAAAATTAAAAATAGCCTCAGAGCTTCGAAGCCAGTGCTCTGTAATACAAAGTACATGAACATTATTACTATTTAAGAATAATTCAATTTCTAACTCTTTATTAAACATCCCTTGTATGTTTTGTGTCATATATAAAGTAGTATAAATTTATGTGTTGTCAAAGATTGTCATTTTAAAAGGTACTTATTTGCTTTGTTAAGTAATAAAGTGAATTTAAGTGGGTAAGCTGGATAGCATTTGGCGTTAAAGCATGTCCCGGAATATTCCAGCGCTTAATGACTTCGTTATTAGCGGGCATTCCAGGTGTTGCAGTATTGATTGATGACATTATCATTAGTAGGAGGTCGATGTTAGAAATGCTAGAAAGGTTAGACATGGTACTCGGCAAAATAGAAAAAGCAGGTCTGCGCTTAAATAAAATGAAATGTAAATTTGCTCAGGAGAAGGTAGAATTTCTTGGATTTGTCATAGATGCAGAAGGCATACACCCAGCACCTAGTAAGGTAGATTCTATTGTGAAGACTCCTGCACTAAAAAACAAGAAAGAGTTGTAAGCATGTCTTGGCATTTACAATTTTTATGAGCGTTTTGTCCACACAAAGCTACGACATTAGAGCCTTTACATCGTTTATTAGATGCTAAAAGTATTTGGAAATGGTCAAAAGTAGAGCAGAGTGCATTCGAAACAGCTAAACGTTTATTTACCTTCGATGTAACCTTGGTACATTATGATGTGAACAAACCTTTAATACTCACCTGTGACAGTTCAGAGTATGGAGTTGGTGCAGTATTATCTCATGAAATTGAGGATATGGAAGAACGTCCGATAGCAATGGCATTTAGAACTCTTCATTTACACGAAAGACGTTATTCACAACTTGATAAAGAGGCAGCGTCTATTATGTTTGGTATAACAAAATTTCATAATTACCTGATGGCAAGACGTTTCCGTATAATCACGGACCATAAACCTCTACTTGGCATTTTCGATCCTAAAAAACCTATGACCATGCTCTCACCTCGACTAACTAGAATTGTTATTGCATTGAGTGCACATAATTATGATATAGTATACAAACCTGGATCTTAAATTGGATATGCCGATAGTCTCAGTAGATGGCCTCAACCAGTGGCCGAACAACCAGAGCAACTTTTGAGTGATATTTTATTAATGGCTGAAGCACCAGACGATTTTTCCTTATGACGCTGAACGCGTTGCTTTAGCAACAAAACAAGACAAAACTTTATGTCAAGTGGTGCACTATATAAAGCACGGGTGGCCAACAAAAATGAATGACAAATGTCTCCGTCCATTTTGGTTACATAAACTTGAACTATCACTGCAAGATGATTGCATACTTCTCGGCTGTCGTGTATTTATACCGAGTGAACTTAGGCCACATGTATTACAAGTTCTACATAAAGCACATTCAGGCATAGTTCAAACAAAATCAGTTGCTCGGAGTTACGTCTGGTGGCCAGGTCTCAATGAAGACATTGAATTAATGATTGGCAGTTGTCCGAAATGCTTAGAAAATCGACATATGCCACCTAAGGTAGTGCATGAATGGATTACGCCCACAAGACCTTGGTCAAGGATCCACATTGATTGGGCCGGACCTTATAAGAATAAATGCGGGCGAAGCCGTGGGCGAGCCGCTAGTATTATATATAGAGATAATATTTTACATTTCTCTACTCCAAATTGCATACTTATATCATTTGAAAATTTCTGAACTACATCTGCCAAGTAAAAAAGGTTGTACTTATTGTTAGAAAATAATTTGATGTCATCCATATAAAGCAAATGTGATAAAATATATTTACTATCAGCGGTTTTTAAGTGATATCCTATTTTAGCCATGTTTAGTAAGCTTGATAATGGATTCAAAGCCAAACAAAACCATAAAGGACTGAGAGCATCCCCTTGAAAGATTCCACGCAATATACGTATGGGTTCAGTTGTAGTTGTAGAAGTTGAGTTTTTTAGTTTTAAAACAGTCGTCCAATGTTCCATAATAGATTTCAAGAATGATATGATTTTGGAGTGAATTTTATATAATTGTAAAATGTATAACAACCAGCTGTGAGGTACAGAATCAAATGCTTTTACGGTAATCTACATGCTATAAATGTTGTGCTTTTTCTTTAGAACAACAGATTCTATTATCAACTGCTCCTTACAACCTTGACTGTTCTTTCTGCATCCCTTTTGTTGTTCTGCAAGCATGTTGTGTTTATCTAAATGTTTGTAAATAGATTCACTTAAACATGCTGTAAAAATTTTGTAGATGTGTGTGATGTAGTCTGAAGGCAAGTAATCGGTCTGTAACCAGATGGATTTTGCGTGTCATTGGATTTAGGTAACATATAGGTGACTCCTTGTGCGATGTATTCTGGCAAGGTTTCTAGAAATTGTATAAATGGATTAAGGTGATTATGTATGTATGTGTGAGTGCAAGTGAATTTTGTATACCAGAAATTATGAATGTGGTCAGTTCCAGGAGACTTCCAACTATGTAACCGCTTAATGACTTGTGTTAACGTTTCCATTGATATGTGTTTGAATTCCATGTCAGGGATATCTGTTGTTGTATTCTCAACGTTTTGAATCCAGTCAGAATCTAGGTTATGTGCAATTGGTTTTTCCCATATATCTGCCCAAAATTTTTGTAGATTATCTGCTGGTGTATTTTTATTGTCTTCATTTGATGATTGACTAGGATTTCGGTAAAAACCTTTTTTATTATTAATGAATAGTGAATTTTGTTTTTTCTTATTAGTACAATTTAAATATCTTTTTAATCTGCTAAATGCTGTATTCAGTTTTTGTGTTAAGCGTGTACCTGATATTTACTTTTAATTTTATGTATATGTGTAATTATTTTTTTACTTCTATTTCCATTAATATACTGTGTTAATCTTCCTATTTCACGTCTATATTTGTCTATTTTATTTTCTAATCTTCTCTGCCAGGTTGGATTGTAAATATGTCTTGATTCATTACTTCCATTTGTTCTGTTACTGTTTGAAGAGTTACAAAATATTGTTCTAATGATAGAAATTTAGGGATTCTATTTTTATTTAAATAATCGACTATTGCAGCTAATTTTCTTGACGATTTTTGTCTCGGAAGGTGAGGCGTTAAAACCGTTTCAGTATTTTTAAAAACTAAACTTTTCCAATGTAATACAAAATTGTTGTTCTATTTCTCCATAGTTTAACTCATAAGGATGAGGCTGATTATTATCTTCTTTTTGTTCTATATGTTCAGTGCACGCTGGAGTATCAACATTTATATTATCTTGTGAGATATTTAATATATTATTTGAATGGTGTGGGGACAATATATTGCTAATTGAATTATTTTGTAATTTATATTGAATTTCGATTTCTACTTCTTTTTTAATTTCTTGTATTCTATTGTCATTTAACATCTTGTTGGTAAAAATTACTCTGCGTTGATCCGCTAGTCTTTGTTCTGATATATGGGCAAGATGAGGATATGATTCAACAAAGGAGTTGTGTAATTTTCTACGGTATTATTCATTTCTAAATCAGTTATTAGGAAGTAAATGCGTACTATAGCTTCATTAATATCATTTGACCAACTTATTCTATCTGCAAGCTGTTTCGGACGTTTGGGTTGAATTTGTGTTATTCTACAACATTATAGAAACTTCTTTTTTTATATTAGATAAAATGTCTTCAGAAAGTAATTTATTATTAACTATTGCTCTACGCTGATCACTAATTCTCTGTTTTGTAACTTGTATTTTTGGATATTTTTTCTTAAAAGATTGATATAATGAGTTTAAGAAGCCTCGTGGAATGGTTTCTAATTTACTTGTAATGAGGTAAGTGCGCCATATGAACATATTCATTTCAGTTGTCCATTTTTGTCTCGCACTTTTTTTAGCAATAGTGGGTCCAAGATTTTTGGGTTTTGCCCCTTGGACAACATCTATTGTTTATAGTGACATCTATTATTGATAGTGATGAATACGATGATGAATATGAAGATGAAGAAGAACTACTTGATGATAACGCAAGATGATTGATGATTTCGGCTGTAGCATCTTTATCGGTAGGAGCCCGCCTGCTCAACTCCATACCGCCGATGGATCGCATGCTGGAGCATCCAGCATCGGCTCCAGATGCGCCCCGGCGACCCCCGGGCAGGGGCCGCAAATTGTATACTTTTTTGTCCATTGTACCTCAATTAAAATAAAAGGGTTGGGAATTGTTTGTTAAGGGAGGGTGTGCCTAGATGTAATTGACGTTTTAGTAGCATGCACGTATGACTAAAAGATCAGATATTATGATCTTAAAACATTGTTCCTCCTCCCCGTAAGCCCCACCACCACGACAAGGTCAATTCCCGTGGGGGGTTATTATTATTATTATTACTTAGCTAATAATGAGTCCAGTCGTGGCGCAGGGGCAAAAAGTGCGCCTGTAAATCGACTGGTTGTGGGTTCGATCCCCATTCGAGGAGATAAAATATTTATTTACATATATATTTTCAGTTCTTCGCTCTGGTGTCGAGGGGAAAGCGCGGCGTTGAGTTCCGCCACTCAACACGCAATGCCTCCAGAAATTGGCGGAAAGTGGGGAACGGAGTGTCTTAAAACTAGGTTCCCTCTGCCTATCCTACTGTGTGCGGAATACAGCGTGAAGCTGAAAAAAAAGCCGATAATTAATAAATAAAACAAAACATTGACATTTATTAATTTATTATACATGTATAAAAAATAATTGAATGAATAAAATACAATCGTTGTGTAACTTTTGAAATTAGTCTAAAACATAACTATACCAGTAAACCTATATACATTTTTTTTTATTTAAAATATTATAAGTACATTTATATTTATATAATAATAATAATTACTATTCATTTTTAATTATTCGATGTTTATAAAGAAAATACAAACGAAATAACATTAATGGCACTCATAGCCTAAAGTATTTAAAAATTCAAAATTTCGTAGCCGTGGACGTTTATATACATGCTACTCACAATTTCATACAATACAAGATAAAATACGTAAAAAACAAGCACGCTTTTTCGTATTACGACATAAAACGATAAGAGTTAAGATGCAATCCAACGAGATATAACAAATGCAATTTAAAAAGTTTATTAGTCAAAGAACGACGGTATGAAATATGTATATTATATAGTTAAATTACAAACAAATTAACATAGGGCATTCCAAAAATAAAGATTTCTAAAAACCAAATAAAATTGGATTTTATGTAAACGAATAAACATCCAATTATTCATTGGCATTTTAAGCGCCATCTGCAAAATAAATATTATCTGTGGATATTGTACGCCTTTTTGAAAGAAGATAATAGTAATAGGCAGTAGGGACATTTTTTACATTATTTTGGCCGAAAACAGTTATTTATTAGTTGTAAAAATAAAAAAAAACACAATTTCCTTCAATTTTATAATTTCGACCTTATATTAGCATAGATAGACCAAACTATTAGCATACACCAGATCCAATATTGGTTGTCATTTGAAAAAGAATAATCATAGACAAACCTTTATTTTCTGTAGTTAAAGTCGATGGTTGTTTGTGCGTTGTTTTTTTTTCTTTAAATTAAACATTGCTGTGCCAATAATAGCTGATGTGTCAAGAATAGGCGGCATCACTCTACTTTTATCTATGGTCTGCCATTACGTACCTTTGTTTGTAATCTAAAAGACACCTTAGGCTATTCTTTTGTACAACACCCATGTACAGGAGGCCAACTTAACACTATGGTTTGAGGTTACTTTCTGTACTTCAATGTCTATTTAGGTACTGCAGTAAAACAATTTGACTATTCTAATAATACAGTATAGATTTTAGATATTTATTGTAATAAAGATGTATTGGAATGTGTATGAATAAATTTATAATTTTGATATATATTTTTATAAATGTCTGTCTATACGTACGGACAAAAAAACCTAAAAGCTGAACGAATATGTAGTGATCTTTGGCCTGTATTAATACAAACTTAAGTATATTGGATATAAGGCTCTCTCGTTTCAGATAAGAGTCAAAAAACAGAGTCATTTGTTGTTTCATTTACATGTTATGTCAAGGTGCTTTGAAATATTAATATAAAAAAGTATTCAAAATTCATTTATTTTTATTTACATTATAAAAATAAAGTATCATTTTATTTATTTCTTCGAAATTACATTTTTTTTCTCTAATTTTTCATAGAATTTGTTTCATAATAATTTCAACAATCTTCAAAACACTATGTTAGGTAGGTTGTGTTCAATTAAATACAGTCCAATGACATCTTAATCTACTGACTCGTTCTAACTTCATATAATATTATAGTTACTACTTTTATATTATATATAGCTTATTCTATTTTTTTATTATAATTAAAACATTTATTATCATTGACTCTTATATATTGTTAAAAATATTTTTTCCTAAAACAAAAGAACGTTCGCGTGATTTTATTGCTCAAACCAATTAACTGACAAATTACTATATTGCGTTTTCCTCAATTTATAAGTTATTAACACCGATACTAACTTGACTATTAGAAACAAATTAAGTTTTAAAATAATTAGATATATATTTTTTTATTATTTTATAAATGATAACTACGTATAGGACCCAAAATTCTATATATGTATATATATTTTTTATTTTATTGTCGTTCAAAATATAGATGTCGAACATCGTTGTTTAGCGTGCCAATTCATATTAAGTTCCAATTAGAAAAAAAAATTGAATTTGAAGGCAAAAAAATGTTTTTTTTCTGTTTAATAAAATTCTCAAAATGTTAATAATAGCTTAATTCAAGGAAACTTACTAGATTAATTAAAAAAATCTTTGAACCATATATATAAAACACATCCAAGAAAGTAAAATCGAAAACAAAACGACACGACGCCAAATACTGTCTCCATTTCAAATGTATTATACTACATTCGAAACGGAATGAAAGAGCAATCGTGACAAATCGATGCAAATGAATCGAGTTTGTATTGACATCGATTTAATTTAGCAATCGATATTCTATGAGCGTGTGCCAGTAGTATCTAGGTAGAAATGCTTCATATATTCGTAACATGGTTGGTGCTCTACGAGAGCAACACACGTTAGTCGTTTCTTCAACTCGATAGCACTGCTCCCGGCGTAATGTTATCTGAAATGAAAATAATAATATTTTTACAACTTCTTGAGAATTCTATACATTATTTTTATTGTTTGAAGTCAGTCTTGGAACAGGGGCACGGAATGTAAACGCAACGGGTTGTGGGTTCGATTCCTCTCGTCCTCGAGGAAATGAAATATAAATAATTTCCATTTCTTCGCTCTGGTGTCGAGGCAAAGCGCAGCGTTGAGTTCCACCACTCAACACGCAATGCCGCCAGAATTAAGTGGAAAATGGAGTGTCTTAACACTAGGTTCTCTTTACCCATCCTATTGTATCCGAGTTACAGCGTAACACCAAACAAAGAACATTAATAGTTCTCTAATGTATTTTTCAAATAAATATTTTCACATACTACCTTTAGCATATTATTAATAGTAAATTTCAAATGTTAGGCAACTAGTAAATCGTAATAAAAAAAAACACTTTCTGCCAAATTCTGGAGGCATTGCGTGTTGAGTGGCAGCACTCAACGCCGCGCTTTGCCTCGACACCAGAGCGAAGAAATGGAAATATAAATTTAAGCAAATATTTCATCTCCTCGAGTGGGGATCGTACCCACAACCAGTCGGTTTTACAGCCACACTTTGTGCCGCTGCGCCACGACTGGCCTCTGTGAATCGTAATAATTCAACTATATTAATATATTAATAACTCAGTGCCATCAATTTCCATACAATTGCTCGATTGTGTTGACTCAATGGCACATCCATGTTCTTTTACTCTATACCAGTGGTTCCCAACCAGTGGTCCGCGGACTACCAGTAGTCCGCAGAAGCCTAAATATGGTCCGCGAACGATTTTAATTTTATGATGGGGATGGTGAAGCGAAATTTCTGTTTAATAGTCACAGGTAATTTTTTATATACCTACATGCATAGTGGTCCCTGCTACCAAGAATCATATAAAAGTGGTCCTTGATCAAGAAAAGGTTGGGAACCCCTGCTCTATACATATAGCTAACATTGTGCTAGTTTGATTATTTTATTGAAATCATTTACCTACTTTCCTAACCGATATTTATAGCGTTGTTTTATTCACTTTTAATGCTATTACTATCAAATCAGCTTCACGCTGTATCCCGCACACAGCAGGGGGACCAAGTGTTAAGACACTCCGTTGTCAGTTTTCCGCCGAAATTTTCGAGGTATTAAGTGTTGAGTGACCGAACACAACGCCCCGCTTCGCCTTAACTATAGTATATATGTTATTGTTTATTACTAAATCTTAGTAAATTTAAAGAATTTTGAAATATAACTTATTGTAATCTAATCTAGCCAAGACTTTGACTTGGAGAAGAAATTTCGTGGAAATATATAAGAAATAAAATCAAATAAATCACGCTGTATCCCGCACACAGCAGGGGAGACAGAGGGAACCTAGTGTTAAGACACTCCGTTCCCCACTTTCTGCCGAATTCTGGAGGCATTCCGTGTTCAGTGGCAAAACTCAATGCCGCGCGTGGCCATGACACCAGAGCGAAGAAATGGAAATATAAAGGAGACTGAAACTATTCCATACATATTTGGGCCCAGAATGTAAAGATATGAAATTACATCATTCCCTCCCTGAAATCTATATAAATTTTGGCAATCTGAGAGCTGAGTTATTAGAGATTTGATAAAAGTGAGGTTAAGTTCGCAGCACAATTTCTTGAATATCAACTTCTATAAAATATGTGATTACTGAGTTGTTTAAGCATTAATGTTTATTATTTATAAATAAAACACATTTTAATGAATAATTTATTCTTCTTCTATTATGTATTATTAAAATGTCATCTAAGAAGTGTGCAGGTGGAACTAAATTATTTTGGTATCTAGCCCAACTAAGGTATGGTGCCTTATATATATATTATACTCATAACATGAGCACAGCAGCCTACCATTCGTCTTCCTACNTATATATATATATATATATATATATATATATATATATATATATATATATATATATATATATATATATATATATATATATATATATATATATATATATATATATATATATATATATATATATATATATATATATATATATATATATATATATATATATATATATATATATATATATATATATATATATATATATATATATATATATATATATATATATATATATATATATATATATATATATATATATATATATATATATATATATATATATATATATATATATATATATATATATATATATATATATATATATATATATATATATATATATATATATATATATATATATATATATATATATATATATATATATATATATATATATATATATATATATATATATATATATATATATATATATATATATATATATATATATATATATATATATATATATATATATATATATATATATATATATATATATATATATATATATATATATATATATATATATATATATATATATATATATATATATATATATATATATATATATATATATATATATATATATATATATATATATATATATATATATATATATATATATATATATATATATATATATATATATATATATATATATATATATATATATATATATATATATATATATATATATATATATATATATATATATATATATATATATATATATATATATATATATATATATATATATATATATATATATATATATATATATATATATATATATATATATATATATATATATATATATATATATATATATATATATATATATATATATATATATATATATATATATATATATATATATATATATATATATATATATATATATATATATATATATATATATATATATATATATATATATATATATATATATATATATATATATATATATATATATATATATATATATATATATATATATATATATATATATATATATATATATATATATATATATATATATATATATATATATATATATATATATATATATATATATATATATATATATATATATATATATATATATATATATATATATATATATATATATATATATATATATATATATATATATATATATATATATATATATATATATATATATATATATATATATATATATATATATATATATATATATATATATATATATATATATATATATATATATATATATATATATATATATATATATATATATATATATATATATATATATATATATATATATATATATATATATATATATATATATATATATATATATATATATATATATATATATATATATATATATATATATATATATATATATATATATATATATATATATATATATATATATATATATATATATATATATATATATATATATATATATATATATATATATATATATATATATATATATATATATATATATATATATATATATATATATATATATATATATATATATATATATATATATATATATATATATATATATATATATATATATATATATATATATATATATATATATATATATATATATATATATATATATATATATATATATATATATATATATATATATATATATATATATATATATATATATATATATATATATATATATATATATATATATATATATATATATATATATATATATATATATATATATATATATATATATATATATATATATATATATATATATATATATATATATATATATATATATATATATATATATATATATATATATATATATATATATATATATATATATATATATATATATATATATATATATATATATATATATATATATATATATATATATATATATATATATATATATATATATATATATATATATATATATATATATATATATATATATATATATATATATATATATATATATATATATATATATATATATATATATATATATATATATATATATATATATATATATATATATATATATATATATATATATATATATATATATATATATATATATATATATATATATATATATATATATATATATATATATATATATATATATATATATATATATATATATATATATATATATATATATATATATATATATATATATATATATATATATATATATATATATATATATATATATATATATATATATATATATATATATATATATATATATATATATATATATATATATATATATATATATATATATATATATATATATATATATATATATATATATATATATATATATATATATATATATATATATATATATATATATATATATATATATATATATATATATATATATATATATATATATATATATATATATATATATATATATATATATATATATATATATATATATATATATATATATATATATATATATATATATATATATATATATATATATATATATATATATATATATATATATATATATATATATATATATATATATATATATATATATATATATATATATATATATATATATATATATATATATATATATATATATATATATATATATATATACCTACCCTACCCTATTGTACACGGGATACAGCGTGAAGCCGATTTTTTTTTAGATACAGAACATGTCTTTTTAGTTTTTAGAAAACATGCCCCAATATCATTACACTTTAATTCAATTTCTTTTTAGGAAAGTCACATAGTATATTTGTTACATATATTTAAATATAATTTTTGCAAAAAGTACAAAAACCCGACTACGTTTTAATTAAAGTAAACTTTTTAATTGACTTCCATTTTCACTATATGTATAATCCTATGGTGTGAGTTACACTTTAAAAATGACAAAACAATATTGATTAGTATTTATTTTTTAGTATTTGAGGCCAGTCGTGGCACAAGGGCACAAAGTGTGACTGACTGTAAAACTGACTGGTTGTGGGTTCGATCCCCACCCGAGGAGATGAAATATTTACTTACATTTATATTTCCATTTCTTCGCTCTGGTGTCGAGCCAAAGCGCGGCGTTGACTTCTGCCACTCAACACGCCATGCCTCCAGAATTCGGCAGAAAGTGGGGAATGGAGTGTCTTAACACTAAGTTCCCTCTTATTCCAAGTTTTTTCTAAACATCATGTAATAATAATAACAAGCATTGCTTGTAATAGCTAAATTATTATTTGAAATTACGTGTCAACGACTACACACGACAAAATCAACGAAAGCGTAAATAAAAGAAATGTAGTAAAAAGTAATTTTTCTAGTGTGGACGAACAATATTATACAAACAAATATATACTGTATAGTGTAGATACTACGGCTAAAGATATTTTACTTTCGCAAAGTAATAATCTTGAACATAATATAAAACAGTTCCAATATTTATTTATATGAACGTTTTCACTTTAATAAAGAATTTCCATTGATCTATTCTACAGAAACAAACAGGCATTATAAATTCTTATAGTAAAAGAATAGTTTTATAATAAAAATATTTTTTATAGTATTTGATGAACGAATTGAAATAAATATTTATTTTCATTAGAGCTTCTCAAAAAATATACAAAATTTTTTAAAGGTGTGTAAATCAGCATGTTAGTAAGGTGCGTAAGTGTGCATGGGAGTTTTTTGAAAACAAGGAACAGGGCCTAGCAGTTTGTCTGGACATGGTGAAGGCCTTCGATCGAGTGTAGCATGAGGCTTCTCGGGGATTTGTGCAAGTGGATAGCGAGCTTTCTCACTGGATGCACCATCAAAGTTGGAGTCGACGGCTTCTGCTCCGAATATACTCGTATTCTTCTGCACATCAATGACTTATAAAAGGATTCTAGCATACATTGCTATTCAGGTGATAGTATGATGCAGCCGCCCAAATCTTTTTCGGGAGAAAGTCGACCAGTGCCGAAATTAACTTGTGTCTTTTATTGAAGTATCCTGCCCTTGTGAGGTACAAGAAATCTGGTTCAATTCAACCCCCAGAAGTCATGAGTTTACGTGTGAACCACAAAAAAAAGTCCATTTGTCGTATTACAATTTTCGACCTGGTCCCTACCGTCGAATTTTCTTATGGCACAGAACATCACAAGGTCAAATAAAATACGTTACACCCTCGCCACATACAAGAAATACTTTAATGTCTTATTTACTTATTCAACATTATTGTATAAAATATCATATTGTATAAGGCACTATCATCTATATATATAAAAGGACATGTACCTGACTGACTCAGGTAAGACGCACGCACAGCCGTAACCGCTGTGCGTAGAAACGTGAAATTTGGACAGATGTTTATTTTCGTAATCTGGACATCCATTAGGAAGGGATTTTGAAAAATTTGAAAGGCATAAAATAGGGGTTGAAAGTTTGTATGGTTTTTTTAAATCGGCACCGATTTTTATAAAATTTTAAATTCAGACTCCAAAAAATTTTTCATTGAACACGTATTTCATGGTTTTTTAAACTAAAGGGTTCAAATAAGTGGTTGAAAGTTTATATGGAAAAATCTTTAAATCACCACGATTTTTACAAAAAATTAAATTCAGACTGTTAAAAATATTTTATTGAACACGTGTTTCGTGGTTTTTTTAGAATTCGCCCCTAAGGGTGCAAATAAGCGGGCGAAGCTGCGCGCGCCCAGTAGTATTATATATTAATTCATTTGGCACCGTTTATATCAGCGGAAGCATATTTAGATAATCTCCATCTATTCTGTTGGTTTCGCGTTAAATCGCCAATTGTCCGCTCTTCCTTCTCACGTCATAGTCGTCGTCACATTCAAGAAGTGGTATTTAGAAATTCGAATTAAATGCCAGTGTAAAAAAAGTTTGTTGTGCAATAAAGGCAAGTTCGGATGGAAAGTTGGCTTGCTATATGTGGAGAGTCAAGCCAGTGCGAAGACACGCCGCGCCGTGTGGGCATTACTAAAAGGAAATTGTTGCAAAACTACTTAACTACTGTGAAGTGAGTTTAGTAGTTAAACAAAAAAATTATAACTGAGTTTATCATAAGAAAAATCAGCGTTTATTAAGTATATTAAGTAAGAAATTTATATTACCATTTCTTCGCTCTGGTGTCTAGGCTAAGCGCGGCGTTGAGTTCTTCCACTCAACACGCAATACCTCCAGAATTCGGCAGAAAGTGGGGAATGGAGTGTCTTAACACTAGGTTCCCTCCGCCTACCCTGCTGTGTGCGGGATACAGCGTGAAGCTGCTTTGATTTTATTTTTTTAAATAATACGCAACACACAGCACTACAGTCTTCGATTTACATATGATATTTTATTTTTATTTTATTTTTTACAAATAAGAATCGTTTCTTCTTATTAGTTTAATAAATATAACATAACTATGATAAAATAATATAAAAATGAAACAACATATGCTTACTATATTAAATGTATGTTTTCGGTTTAAGGATTTAGCTCTTTTCTCCATAGCAGAGTAGGCTTTAGGAATCTAATGTTAAAACACTCCGTCCCCCACCAGCTGTCCAATTTCCGAGATATTACGTATAGAATGGCGAAACTCAGGTTGAGTTGCTTCATCTTATCGCCAGAACGGAAGAATGAAAATATGTAAAAATAATTATTAACTCGGTCAGTGCCCCTCATAGCGCAGTGAACGTATGGCTTAGTGGTCAGAGCGCCTGGTCGGTTTCCAGGAGGCGCGGGTTCGAGTCCCACTACGTTCGAATTTTTATACGTTTCCTAAATAAGTATTTTTCTTTCCTAAGTGTGGAATAAGACTTTTAAAAATATAAAAAATTATAGGCCTTCACAGGCCTCTGAATAATGTAATGTAATATTAGATTTTTTATATTAAATATGTACAAACAACATTTCTAATTTTCTACCATATAATTTAACGACAAATACCCATAGAAATAGATATTGCAGGAAGTGTCAAATTTTGCATTACTGAGAAACAAGTTTCCTTTAAAAAAAATATGGAGAATTAAAATTAATTAATATTTTTTGCGTCAATCGTATGATTTTTTAATTAACTGTAACTTGTGAACCAAAACACGTTACATTAAGTAAAATTTTAATCATACGTAAAAACGTTTCATGGGAATAATTCTTGAGTTGACGAATTTTTACTTTTCTTTTTTTTTAGTTTACGCTGTATGCGACATGTTGCAGGGCAGGCAGAGAGAGCATAGTGTTAGGACACTCCGCTCCATATACGAATACTGGACGCGTTGCGTATTGAGTGGCGTAACTCAACGCCGAGCTTTGCCTACGACAACAGAGCGATGAAAATTTAAATATTAAATATTTCATTTCCCCGTGCGGGGACATGAAATATTTAATAGGGGGGGGTTCCGACTGATCTCCAATCCTTTATCCAACTTACTTACTTTTTTAAAAAAAGGAAGAGGTTTTTTATTCATTAACTATATTTTTAGTGCTTCATATTCAAAACAACTAAAGAGATCTAAAAAGAAAACCATTGTTTTTTGATCAATTGTAAAACTTACTATAAAATCTAATCAATATCTTAGAAGATATTCAACCGAGTATTTTAAATTATAATATAACATTGCAAACATAGTATTTTTAAATTTTCATTTTACTCACTAAAATAAAGCTGTGAACGTTGTTAAATGAACCTCTCAACAGGTATATTAACTCGAAACTTACTTTCTACCATCTTTACAAATATTGACTATTTACAAAGTGCCTTCACAACTGAGTGTTAATTTACACTGTACGAGTATATGCCTATATATCCAGTAGAAGAATAATTTTAAATAGTAACGGCATTTACAAGAGATATTACTAATATGTTTCATATATTTTTTTTAGGGTTTAAAAATTAGAAACAAAATCCTTATAGGATAACCTTGTTGTCCGTCTGCCCCTCTGTCAAGATCGTTTATCTCAAGTTACAATACAAATAAAGAAAAAAATCCGAAAAGAGAAGATTTATTGGTATTTCATAAAAAAAAACATTACAAACTTATTTTTGGAGTTCATTTCATACAAAATAAGTGTATATAAATGTGCCTGCAAACTTAAATATATCAACTTTTATAAGTTGTACTTCCTGTTGACCTACAATCCTGAAATTGGTACGGAAGCCTCGGTGGGCGAGTGCGACTCGCACTTAACCGATTTTTTATGTGTTTCGTGGTTATGCTAGACTATTCTTGTATAGAGAGAATTATATAGACTAGTCTTGTATAGAGCGTTTGTGAAATTTGATTGGCGCTTCATTATTCGTTTTTTATTCATATATTGAGGCCAGTCGTGGCGCAGGGGCACAAAGTGTGACTGTCAAACCGATTGGTTGTGGGTTCGATCCCCACTCGAGGAGATGAAATATTTACTTAAATTTATATTTCCATTTATTCGCTTTGGTGTCGAGGACAAGCGCGGCGTTGAGTTCTGCCACTCAACACGCAATGCCTCCAGAATTCGACAGAAAGTGGGGAACGGATTATCTTAACATTAGGTTCCCTCTGCCTGCTGTGTGCGGGATACAGCGTGAAGCTGATTTTTTTTTTTAAATCGAAAACATTGGTATTGCTGGATGGATTTAAATGATTTGTTCTTGCTTTGTAGTTAACAAATCATTCATCATTTTTAAGCGTGGAGGGAATTTATTAATTAATGATTTCGAAGACTGTAACACTTGCAACAGCTTCTTAAAATTGTTTACCGTGACGAGAATTTTCCAATATTATAATATGTACCTATTTTCAACATTTTTTTAAGTATTATTCCACACATAAGAATGAAAAATACTTATTTAGAAAACGTATAATAATTTTAACGTAGCGGGACTCGAACCCGCGCCTCCTGGAAACCGACCAGGCGGTCTGACCACTATGTCGATCGCTACGTTCAAATTTTTATACGTTTTCTAAATGAGTACTATGTACCTATTTAAAGATTTAACGTATGTTATATATTAATGTATATGAAACACTAGATAATAAGCTAAATTGTAAGGATTATAGAACTATTATTCGTATTTTTAGTGATATGTGAAAAAAAAAATATTATAACCTTAAGAAGCGAACATTAAAAAAAACTTGCAGTGGGACATATTCAAAGAAAAAAAGAGACAAAAATTAAAAAAAATCAAATCAGCTTCACGCTGTATCCCGCACACAGCTGGGTAGGCAGAGGGAACCTAGTGTTAAGACACTCCGTTCCCCATTTTCCGCCAAGTTCTGGAGGCATTGCGTGTTGAGTGGCGGAACTCAACGCCGCGCTTTGCCTCAAGATAAAGATATAATATACTAAATTATCATTATTATATTTGTATCATGAATTACTCCACTAGGACAGTGTAGCACATTTATATCATTTAATTAATTTAGATAATTAAATGATATAAATGTTTTCGCGGCGTTGAGTTCTGCCAATCAACACGCAATGCCTCCAGAATTCGGCATAAAGTGGGGAACGGAGTGTCTTAACACTAGCTTCCCTCTGCCTACCCTGCTGTGTGCGGGATGCAACGTGAAGCTGATTTATTTTTGATTTAATTACTTAGATAAGCTCTTAAAATGATCTCCACATTTATTTAAAGTATTAAATGCATAATTATCCGTCATTTTATGTTGAATAAATTATATAATTTTTATAGTATATATTTCTTTATTCTATTTCACTTTCCTTTTTAAATGTTTAATTATTATTTTTATTTTTTTCTTATTTAATTTTGTTTTAATTATTTTATTACCGTTAATATTTTTCAAAAATTTAATCTGTAACTCATCATTGCCAATACTTGGAAATTATATGAGAAAATCTATTATACGTGGAAAATGGAGTGTCTTAACACAAGGTTCCCTATGCCTACCCTGTTGTGTGCGGGATACAGCGTGAAGCTGACTTATTATTGGGGCCGTATATTAATTTAGTAGAACCCTAAACAATTAATTTTATTTTTTTTTGTCTATCATCTCAGGCTTAACCGATTTTAATGCTGTTTTCACTTTTGCATTTAGGCAAACTTCCTTTAACCTTTAGTGTTAGTTTTGTTTAAATCGATCCATAAATAAAAAAAATGTCAATATAATGCATTGCATGTGACAATATTGCTATAAAATAAGTATTTTATTAAACTGGCTGAAATTTTAATTTTTAAATGAGACAAAGTGAGTCAAAGACAATATTAATAATATTGTCTTTAAAATTATATTATATATTTTGTTAGATCACAAAAGTAATCTAGAAGAGGAAATAAACAATTTTGTAGTACAAGCGGGCGAAGCCGCAAGCGGGTTGCTAGTATAATTATTATAAAAGTGGGCTCCCGCATAAATCACTTCATAGATTTATCTCGTAATATTATGTTCGTGCTGCGTCCGACACATTACATGCTTAATCGAGTATGGATTTCTTTGCAACATAAATATTATGATGTCAGCTGTGTACCGACTTGACAAGCAAAAACATGGCTGTAATGACCGAACGTGTAAATGTCTACTTATTTAAGTTAATTTATACAGATGTTCGTTTAGTTTCAAGTGAGGAGCCTAGCACTCCGCTCTCCACTTTCCGCCAGATTTTGTAATTTGCGTGTTGAGTGACGGAACTCAACGCAGCGCTTTGTCTCGACACCAGATTGAAATATTTCATTTACTGGAGTGGGAAACGCACAAGCTATCGCGTTTACGTATAGCATTCACACTCTTGTGTCCCTGCACCACGACTGGCCTTACATATTATATAAATGAATATGCTGTACTTATTTAGAAAACGTATAAAAATTTTGAACGTAGCGAACCCTTTCTCCTGGAAACCGATCAGGCGCTGTGACCACTAAGCCATACGTTCTCAACAACCTACGTTGAAATTTTTATACGCTTGTTACAACTTATTTATTTTGTTAGCATCTCTATAGGGAGATTTTTACAAATTTCCAATACCCAAAGATAATTATATTTTTTATATACGTTTTCTAAATAAAATAATACTTAAAAATGTTAAAAATGTATATGCCGCTTCTTATATGTATAATAGCCCAGACCACTCTAATTCGGAATTATAATGTCGTGAACTAAAACGTGTGCCTAATTAAAGAATGAATTTAAAAATACAAAAAAGTATAATACGAGCGCAGCTGCAAAATTTCAAGGCAAAAGAAAATTTTTGTCTTTATTTTTAAAATATCAACCATCTCCTATACCGTAGATATACTGTAAAAAATATATATATAATATATTGCTATGTTCCTCATTCTTGCGTTCAAGGGTAAAGTAAAATTGACAGGCGATGACCTCAAGTTTTGAATGCTTGCTTAAAAACAAGTACAAACGTTCTATTGTAACTATCTATGGAATATTGTTAAATTTTGAAAATTGTATAGGTATTTTGTATATCTCCGAAGACGACGCTGTATATTGTATTTTTTTATTATTTTTAAAGAAAACTATAATAGAAAAGCCCGTAATATTTAGATATTTTTTTGTCAGCTTACGCTGTATCCCGCATTTACCAAGACGAGCAAAGGGTGCCTAGAGTTAAGACACTACGTTTCCCACTTTCTGCCGAGTTCTGAAGGCATTGCATGTTGAGTGGCGGAACTCAACGCCGCTCTTTACCAGAGCGAGGAAATGAAAATATTAAATATTTATTTTCCTTGAGTGAGAATCGAAACCCACAACCTGTCGCATTTACAGTCACACGTTAGTGCCACTGCGCCACGACTGGCCTCTATATTAATAATATGCAATAAGCATTAAAAATACTGTAATTATAAATTGTTGTTGAATATAATATGATCGGTTTCGCAAGACAAGCAATATGGAGGACAACTTACTCCAAGTATATTTAATAAATATATATTATTACGGTGACAGCTCGTAATTCAATCGCATTTAAGTCTTATTATAACATTAGACTAAGCTACTGCCAATATTACTACTGTATTATAATATCTTTTTAGCGTCACAGCACGGTAGCTAGAGGGAACCTAGTGTTAAGTCACTCCGTTTGAAATTTTCCGCCATATTCTGGAGGCTTATGAGGCCACATGAAGCCAGTCGTGGCGCAGCGGCACGACTGGTTGTGGGTTCAATCCCACTCGAGGAGATGAAATATTTACTTAAATTTATATTTCCATTTCTCATTTTGCTCTAGTGTCGAGGCAAAGCGCGGCGTTGACTTCTGCCACTCAACACGCAATGCCTCCAGAATTCGGCAGAAAGTGGGGAACGGAGTGTCTTAACACTAGGTTCCCTCTGCCTACCCTGCTGTGTGCGGGATACAGCGTGAAGCAAATAAAAAATTCTGGAGGCTATTGCGTGTTGGGTTGCGGAACTCAACGCCGCGTTACCTCGACACCAGAGCTGAGAAAATAGATATATTAAATATTTCATTTTCCTCGAATAGGGATCGAAACCACAAGTAAGTTGTCAGATACTTGCGTAGTATAATTTTGTGCAATTATGTTTCTAAAAATGTACTTACTTACTTACTTAGCTTCACGCTTTATCCCTTGCGGGGTAGTCAGAGAGAACGGAGCGCCAAACGCTACGGTCTCTACATACCTCTTTCGCCTCGTCCACTGTCATCAACCTCTTCATACATGCCCTTCGGGGGGTCCTCATGCTTTTTACGTGACCTTCCTCCAGTATCTTTGATACTGTGTTTTCGAAGGTCAACCGAGGTCTCCCCCTACCT
>JAAIXJ010001892.1:245135-290390 GCA_013403705.1 Heliconius hermathena | reverse complement strand
ACTGGTTGTGGGTTCGATCCCCACTCGAGGAGATGAAATATTTACTTAAATTTATATTTCCATTTCTTCGCTCTGGTGTCGAGGTTAAGCGCGGCGTTGAGTTCTGCCACTCAACACGCAATACCTCCAGAATTCGGCAGAAAGTGGGGAACGGAGTGACTTAACACAAGATTCCCTCTGCCTACCTTGCTGTGTGCGGGATACAGCGTGAAGCTGATTTCATTTTTATTATATTAAAATTATTAGCAGCGATATGACAACATTATATATGTTTGATATAACTAATTTTAATTTAAAGTATCAAAATTAAGCAACGTTATTTGATTTTGAGAAATTTTTTATCTATACTGCTACAAGATATCTTTAGGTAGGGTGAGGATGAGAAGTAAAGACACGTTTTGATGATAAACCTGTTCGGTCATAAGACACTGCCAGATGTGATCAGGAGTTCTCATGTTCCACTGCAGGAATATCGAGTGTCAGCCGGTCAGTGATCTCAGTTTTGGCGGGAGAAACTTAACAGACGAGTTTTTTGTGTATTTACTTTCTCGAAACCGACGCGGCGCGTGTTTGACGAATAAAATCAATAAAAAATCTGATTTTGCGTTCGTCTTGATTTATTTGGTGTTTAATTGCGTAGAGTTGTTCAAGTTTTTATTATTTTATTAATTTATTAACGAACAAGAACACGTATAGTGTCTAAAATATTATTAAAAAATGAAAAAAAAACTTCAAACTTCAAAAGCATATTTACTTATGCGGGATACAACGTGAAGCTGATTAATTATTAAAAAAAAACTTCATTAAAAGAATGATTTAAATGACAATATAAGGTGCTTCGAGTATTAATCTGCATAGCAGGAAACAGAGGTCCGAGACAGCTGTTTGTGTGAAAGCGACAACCTTGAGTACTGTACCTTTGTGAATGGGCGCGGTGCTGACTGCTGACCCACAAACGTCACCGTTCGGCACATCGTTATATATATCAGTTATAAGCTTCACGCTGTATCCCGCACACGGCAGGGTTGGCAGAGGGAACCCAGTGTAACACACTCCGTTCCCCACTTTATGCCGAATTCTGGAGGCATTGCGTGTTGAGTGGCAGAACTTAACGCCGCGCTTTGCCTCGACACCAGAGCGAAGAAATGGAAATATAAATTTAAGTAAATATTTCATCTCCTCGAGTGGGGATCGAACCCACAATCAGTCGGTTTTCCAGCCACACCATCGTCATTAACTGTAATCGATATTTTTTCTAGCGGTACTAATAAAATTATAATTTCTTCATACGACATGGACAACGATGGAAAGTACGTGGACTATATTATTGTTGTATTCTTATTTGGCGCACCTTTCAAAGTAATATTTGAAGGAGACTAAATATATTTTTTTTCTATATATATTTTCAAAAAATCTTAAGTCACTATATTCTCCACCTATAACATAATACTTTTAAGTTAAAATAAAATTAAATCAGCTTCACGCTGTATCCCGCACACAGCAGGGTAGGCAAAGAGAACCTAGTGTAAAGCCCCCTCGATCCCCACTTTCTGCTGAATTTTGGAGTAGCAGAACTCAACGCCGCAATGTTAATACGTTTATTGGAAACAAATTACGACTTAAAACAAAGAAATTATTGCATTTACGTTACGCTCAATTATATATAAAATTCTTGATATTTCTAAGATGTGAGCTTACATCATTCATTTGCCTTTCATACATAATTTATAATGCATTAGCATAGCTATTATAGCTATAAATAAAGTTACATTGTGAGTATCGTCTGTAACGGGAAACATTTTATGTAGATGCTGAGGCCTTAACGAGGCCTCAAATTTTGATATGTAAAATAGATATTGGTTTAAGGCAGTGATTCTCAACCACAGTGCCGCGGCACTTTTGTGTGCCGCCAAATTTTAAAAGTGTGCCGCCAAATTTTGCAAATATATAATAATGTTAATATAATTTAATTCATTTATCATCATTATTTAAAAAGAAAAATATTTTTAACATGAATATATATTTAAATCCACAAAAAAATAAATTCGTATATTTAAAGTTTTTGTCATAAACTATTTATGCAGTGTGTTGTAGTAATTAATTTCTCTTTGTGTGCCGCCAAATTTTGAAATCGTTAAATATGTGCCGCAACAAAAAAAAGGTTGAGAATCACTGGTTTAAGGACAGTGTGACTATAGGCGCGACTGATTGTGGGTTCTATCCCCACTCGAAGAGATGAAATATATTTAATACTATTTTCATTTCTTCGCTCTGGTGTCGAGGTAAAACGCGGCGTTGAGTTCTGCCACTCAACACGCAATGCCTCCCAAATTCAGTGGAAAATGGGGAACGGAATACGTGTGTGAAAACTAACTAACTAATATATATAAAACTTCCCTCTTACTAACTTCCCTCTGCCTACACTGCCGCGTGCGAGATACAGAGTGAAGCTAAAATAAAAAAATATATATAATTATACGAGCGATTTATTCCCGATTATTATCGTGTTCATCAATAATTTAAATAAAAAAAAAAAACCAAAATGTCAGTGATTTCTTTGTAGCTTCATTCCAAAAACCACGTGATTACGTCACATTCACTTACTCCACAGATAATAAAGATTGAAACCGCTTGTATAGAATAAAGAAAATATGGAGTGCTGTATTCAGAACGCCGGTTCATTCGAAACCCGCATTCCGATCGGCGTTCCACTTGTCTGACATTTGCATTAACGTACTTGGACCTACATAGGTAAAGGTATGTAAATTTAATAGCATCTATTATTTAGGCGGCAAGGTCGACTTTCGCATGGCTATTGTTTCAACGTATTAAGTTACTAGCTGCAAGTACATCCCTAGATTCCATATATTGTGTATGGATAAGCTGCCGAAGGCACTAGGAAGTGTTCTGCGTGTTTTGATTAATTGGCATTTATAAATGGCAGGCGCAGCGGCACAAAGTGTGACTGTGAATCGACTGGTTGTGGGTTCGATCCCCACTCGAGGAGATTAAATATTTACTTAAATTTATATTTCCATTTCTTCGCTCTGGTGTCGTGGTTAAGCGCGGCTTTGAGTTCTGCCACTCAACACGCAATGCCTCCAGAATTCGGCAGAAAGTGGGGAACGGAGTGTCTTAACACTCACAAACACTTAGGTTCCCTCTGCCTACTCTGCTGTGTACGGGATACAGCGTGAAGCTGATTTATTTATAAATACCATTGTGATAACTGCATTGCAAAGTACTAGTAGTAGTAGTACTAGGCACTCATATAATTTAACTTTGAGGTCGTAGTGGCAGTGGGTTCGATTGCCACTCGAATGAATTATTATTTATTAATATTTTCATTTCTTCGCTCTGGTAACATGGGCAAAAAGTGTGAAAGAAAACACGCAATGCCCGGAACCTGGCATAGAATGTCTTAACACTAGGTTCCCTCTACCTACCCTGCCGTATGCGGGATACAGTGTGAAGCTAAGAAAAATAAAAAAATAATAATTTACATTATAGTAGCAATTCTTGCGATAATATTTGAAATAGAAAACCCCAATAATAACAAATTATTAAGTATATTATCTCACATAAACTAACAACGTTAAAAGCGTAAGCGTCGCATGCTATATTATCGCATGCTCACAAATCTAATATATTTATTAGAATTCACTAGTCGATTTTTTTAAGGACATAAAAAAACAATACGCGTAGAAATTAAATACATATTATGTAGATTAAATACAGCATTGAGGCCAGTCGTGGCGCAGGAGCACAAGCTTGTGACTGTAAGCGCGAAAGGGTGTGAGTTCGATTCTCAATCGAGGAAATGATATCTTTAAACTTATATTTACATTTCTTCGCTCTGGTGTCGAGGCAATGCCACTCAACACGCAATGCTTTCAAAATTCGGAGGTAAGTGGACAGCAGAGTGTCTTAACACTAGGTTCCCTCCGCCTACCCTGCTGTGTACGGGATACAGCGTGAAGCCGATAAAAAAAAAACACAATCAAGGCCAGACGTGGCGCAGGGGCACAAGAATGTGACTGTAAACACGACAGGTTGTGAGTTCGATTCTCAATCGAGGAAATTAAATATTTAAATTTATATTACCATTTCTTCGTTTAGAGGCAAAGCGCGGCGTAGAGTTAGGCCACTCATCACGCAATGCCTCCAAAATTCGGAGGTAAGCAGAGAACGAAGTAGCTTAACACTAGATTCCTTCTGCCTACCGTGCTGTGTACAGGATACAGCGTGAAGCCGATAAAAAAATACAGAGTCGAGGCCAGTCGTGGCGCAGGGGCACAAGAGTGTGACTGGACTGCAAACGCGACAGGATGTGAGTTCGATTCTCAATCGAGATAATGAAATATTTTATATTTTAATTTCTTCGTTCTGGTGTAAAGACAAAGAGCGGCGTAGAGTTCTGCCACTCAACACGCAATACCCCTTGAATTAGGCGGTAAATGAAGAGCGAAGTGTCTCAACACTATATCCGCTGCCTATCCTGCTACAAGCGGGATACAGCGTGAAACTGACAAAAAAAAAGTTAACTAACATAACTAACACCTGACCAACATAACTTCAGTGAAAGTTAACAAATCGTCGTTAAAGATATCAAAGTGGTATTATTAAATTATTAATAACTATTATCCATAGATGAACGTAACAGATAGCGAGACGAGGTTGCGCAACCATCACGCATGCTCGAGCAAGGTATGTCTACATAATATCCACTTAGCCACCGCGAAGTGGGTTACATTTATATATATATTTTATTTGTATGGAATAAATAAAATCAGGTTCACGCTGTATCCCGCACACAGCAGGATAGGCGGAGGGAACCTGGTGTTAAGACACTACGTTCCCCACTTTTTGCCAGACTCTAGAGGCATTGCGTGTAGAGGGGCGGAACTTTATGCCGCCCTTTGCCTCGACACCAGAGCGAAATGGAAATTTAAATTTAAATAAATATTTCATTTGCTCGAGTGGGGATCGAACCCACAACCAGTCGCGTTTACAGTCACAGTTTGTGCCCTGCGCCACGACTGGCCACAAATGCTGTAACGTTTAAAATAAATTTTAATATGTTTTATATATCTTTATTTATTAGGACCTTTCTGCCTTTTTTATCTCATAATATTCTATTATAATGTACTTTGACGGTCGCCTGGAAGAGATATCTAGTAGTGATAAGGCCGCCATTGCACATGTTATGTTTTTTTTATGGAAAAAGACAAGGCAAACGAGCGTTCGGGTCACCTCCCGCCATGGTAAGCGGTTACCGCCGCCCACGACCCCGTGCAACACCAGAGGAGCTACAGGTGCGTTGCCTGCCTGTAAGGTGGGTTTGGCGCCGGAGCCCGGCATTACCTGATGCGAAACGCAGTGGCATAAAGCCACTGCTTAACGCCGGTTTTAAATGCCGGAGGTGGTAATGATCCGGTCGAGTTTGCCCATGTGTGTTGCCATTGCTGGCGACGTGACTCCACCACACGTACTTTAGTCGCCTCTTACGACTCCACCAGTACCAGGATGATCCTATTCTAGGCCGAGATCACACGGCACAAAGTTTTAGCTATTATATTTGTATTTTTGATAATTTCTTATTTATATTGCGTGTGATAAAATTCTTTATCGTACGCAAAATAAGTAACAAATTATTTATATATTTTAATTATTATATGAAGCTTAAAGAATTTATTATCATTATTCTCTGCTTCTCCCTCATATATTTTATAGGCATATTTGTTTAAAAATTCAAATATTTAACTATTCAATAGAGTATTATTTAAGTACATAAACTTTCTAATTGTTATGTGTTTTCTAAGACTTTTCTTTTATGCATATGTGACTATGGGTTATGGCTTTCCAACTTTAACACGTCACCTCGAACCTTTGACAAACTGAACTTTAAATACTTTCTATTATATTTTGAACAAAAGTAATCTCTCAAAGTCATCTTTCTTCTCTTTTTATTCATAAAATAATATGCCTAAATGATCGATATTTTTTTTAAATATTCAGAAAAAAATATAACAAAGGTGCAAAACTATAAATATTTCTATAATAATTGTAATCGTGGGATATGCGGAGTCATCTTAGCTGATCGAATCCGCAATGAAGAGATACACAGAATGGTAGGTACTAGTGAGGATGTCACGGTGAGAATGAAGAAGAAACTGGCAAAAAAGATTTATGATGGAAAAGTGAGTGGTAAGAGAGGTAGGGGGAGATCTCGGTTGACCTTCGAAAACACAGAATCAAAGATACTGGAGGAAGGTTATGTAAAAAGCATGAGGGCATGTACGAAGGGCATGTACGAAGAGGTTGATGACAGTGGACGAGGCGAAAGAGGTATGTAGAGACCGTAGCGTTTGGCGCTCCGTTCTCTCTGACTACCCCGCTAGGGATACAGCGTGAAGCTAGTTATAGTTATAATCGTATTACGATTATGACGCATAGGGGCGCTGCGCTAAACTCAAAATTGCAAATAAAATCTTTACTTTATAGAATACAACTTAAATTTAATTGTATATATTTAGTTTATTTGTTAATCTAAGAATCGAAATATGAAATCTCGTTATTTATTGACTACTTATAACATTCAAATATAATTAAGAAACAGTTGTGTTTTTATTCTTTTGCCTAGAATTCTTCCTTCTTGAGGCCAGTCGTGGCGCAGAGGCACAAAGTGTTATTATAAAACCGATTGGTTGTGGGTTCGATCCCCATTCGAGGAAGTGAAATATTTATTTACATTTATATTTTCATTTCTTCACTCTGGTGTCGAGGCAAAGCGCGGCGCTGAGTTCCGCCTCTCAACACGCAATGCCTTCAGAACTCGGCGGAAAGTGGGAAACGGAGTGTCTTAACATTAGGTTCCCTCTGCCTGCCCTGCTGTGTGCGGGATACAGCGTGAAGCTGATTTTTATTTTTAAATTATAATTTTATAACATACATCTACGTTATATTTTAATACAAGTACTACTTTCTAGTTAACTTCTTTGTAAATGTGTTCTCGATAAATCTTGTTTAACGACTTAACTTATGTTGAATTGTAATAAACATTCAAATCTTTAAAAGCGCTAGTTGTCTTGTAATAGTATCTTGTGCAGTACTAGTATGAAGTCATTTTCCGGTTATAAAAGAATATGAAAATAAGTAAAGATAATGAAAATTTAAATGATATATATGATAAAATAAAAAAAGAATATTAGTTTTTAATAATTTCTTTTTTTTCCTGTTAGAACAATATCGTTATGTTGACCTCAAAATTATAAGATACCCGTATGAATATTACTTAATGCCATTATAAAACTTTAAATGGAATTAAAATGATACAATATCCACAATAAACAATATATGTATTCTCGACGCATTGTGTGTTAAGTGGCGGAACTCAACGCCGCTCGGTAAATAGTTCTATAATATAACGATTTTACTAATTAAACTACTGCTACTACTTCTTAGTATAGATACATATCCAAAAAAACTATATATATATATATATATATATATATATATATATATATATTTGGTAATGTGTGGTGCGAGTTAATGTTCGTAGACGATTAGTATGAATAATCAAGTCTTTTATAACACAAATTATTTATTACACGTAAAAACAAAAGTCACATATAACGAAGAAACACAAAGAAAGATAGTCCACACAGTTTACAAATAATACAGAAGGAGTGAAAATAAAGAGTGTACATATATCGNATATATATATATATATATATATATATATATATATATATATATATATATATATATATATATATATATATATATATATATATATATATATATATATATATATATATATATATATATATATATATATATATATATATATATATATATATATATATATATATATATATATATATATATATATATATATATATATATATATATATATATATATATATATATATATATATATATATATATATATATATATATATATATATATATATATATATATATATATATATATATATATATATATATATATATATATATATATATATATATATATATATATATATATATATATATATATATATATATATATATATATATATATATATATATATATATATATATATATATATATATATATATATATATATATATATATATATATATATATATATATATATATATATATATATATATATATATATATATATATATATATATATATATATATATATATATATATATATATATATATATATATATATATATATATATATATATATATATATATATATATATATATATATATATATATATATATATATATATATATATATATATATATATATATATATATATATATATATATATATATATATATATATATATATATATATATATATATATATATATATATATATATATATATATATATATATATATATATATATATATATATATATATATATATATATATATATATATATATATATATATATATATATATATATATATATATATATATATATATATATATATATATATATATATATATATATATATATATATATATATATATATATATATATATATATATATATATATATATATATATATATATATATATATATATATATATATATATATATATATATATATATATATATATATATATATATATATATATATATATATATATATATATATATATATATATATATATATATATATATATATATATATATATATATATATATATATATATATATATATATATATATATATATATATATATATATATATATATATATATATATATATATATATATATATATATATATATATATATATATATATATATATATATATATATATATATATATATATATATATATATATATATATATATATATATATATATATATATATATATATATATATATATATATATATATATATATATATATATATATATATATATATATATATATATATATATATATATATATATATATATATATATATATATATATATATATATATATATATATATATATATATATATATATATATATATATATATATATATATATATATATATATATATATATATATATATATATATATATATATATATATATATATATATATATATATATATATATATATATATATATATATATATATATATATATATATATATATATATATATATATATATATATATATATATATATATATATATATATATATATATATATATATATATATATATATATATATATATATATATATATATATATATATATATATATATATATATATATATATATATATATATATATATATATATATATATATATATATATATATATATATATATATATATATATATATATATATATATATATATATATATATATATATATATATATATATATATATATATATATATATATATATATATATATATATATATATATATATATATATATATATATATATATATATATATATATATATATATATATATATATATATATATATATATATATATATATATATATATATATATATATATATATATATATATATATATATATATATATATATATATATATATATATATATATATATATATATATATATATATATATATATATATATATATATATATATATATATATATATATATATATATATATATATATATATATATATATATATATATATATATATATATATATATATATATATATATATATATATATATATATATATATATATATATATATATATATATATATATATATATATATATATATATATATATATATATATATATATATATATATATATATATATATATATATATATATATATATATATATATATATATATATATATATATATATATATATATATATATATATATATATATATATATATATATATATATATATATATATATATATATATATATATATATATATATATATATATATATATATATATATATATATATATATATATATATATATATATATATATATATATATATATATATATATATATATATATATATATATATATATATATATATATATATATATATATATATATATATATATATATATATATATATATATATATATATATATATATATATATATATATATATATATATATATATATATATATATATATATATATATATATATATATATATATATATATATATATATATATATATATATATATATATATATATATATATATATATATATATATATATATATATATATATATATATATATATATATATATATATATATATATATATATATATATATATATATATATATATATATATATATATATATATATATATATATATATATATATATATATATATATATATATATATATATATATATATATATATATATATATATATATATATATATATATATATATATATATATATATATATATATATATATATATATATATATATATATATATATATATATATATATATATATATATATATATATATATATATATATATATATATATATATATATATATATATATATATATATATATATATATATATATATATATATATATATATATATATATATATATATATATATATATATATATATATATATATATATATATATATATATATATATATATATATATATATATATATATATATATATATATATATATATATATATATATATATATATATATATATATATATATATATATATATATATATATATATATATATATATATATATATATATATATATATATATATATATATATATATATATATATATATATATATATATATATATATATATATATATATATATATATATATATATATATATATATATATATATATATATATATATATATATATATATATATATATATATATATATATATATATATATATATATATATATATATATATATATATATATATATATATATATATATATATATATATATATATATATATATATATATATATATATATATATATATATATATATATATATATATATATATATATATATATATATATATATATATATATATATATATATATATATATATATATATATATATATATATATATATATATATATATATATATATATATATATATATATATATATATATATATATATATATATATATATATATATATATATATATATATATATATATATATATATATATATATATATATATATATATATATATATATATATATATATATATATATATATATATATATATATATATATATATATATATATATATATATATATATATATATATATATATATATATATATATATATATATATATATATATATATATATATATATATATATATATATATATATATATATACACATGAGAAGGATGACTGTAACGCGAGTGTTGTGGGTCCGAGAGCGGCATTGAGTTCCGCACCTCAACGCGTAAATACCTCCAAAATTCAGCGGAAATCTGCCTATCCTGCAGTGTGCGGGATACAGCGTGAAGCTGAAAAAAAAAAACGATGCATGGATCTTGTCTCTATTAGAAAGAATCTTGGATAGTTAACTATAAAAAAGTATGAAAAAGTAATCTTATTATGGGCTTAAATTTTTTTGTGTTTTATAATAATTAAACCGTTAAACTCATCTCGGTTCGTAAATCAAATGGGTGATCAAAAGTATAACGTTTTCCAAGTTTTTTTTTTACTTACGAAATATTTTTAAGTATTTATGTATTATTCCCTTCTTTTATATTTCAACACTACGCTATTTATATGACTAAGTACTGACTAATAATAATAATAATCAGCTTCACGCTGTATCCCCCACACAGCAGAATAGGCAGAGGAAACCTAGTGTTAAGACACTCCGTTCCCCACTTTCCGCAGAATTCTGGAGGCTTTGCATGTTGAGTGGCAGAACTCAACGCCGTGCTTTTGCCTCGACACCAGAGCGAAGAAATGGAAATATAAATTTAAATAAATATTTCATCTCCTCGAGTGGGGACCGAACCCACAACCAGTCGGTTTTACAGTCACACTTCGTGCCGCTGCGCCACGACTGGTCTCATTGACTAATACGTAAAAACAAATATTACATAACGTACGTTACGTACCTTGACGATCTATCAAAAAAACATTTTTCATAGATATAAGTAAATAAAGCGTTATTAATTATTGGATATATAATACAACTCTATACGCTTTGCTCTTTTTTAATAATAAGCACCTTAGTCTATAAATTTCTTACTGAAAAAAAAAAACAAAAATCTAACACCAACGTTAAAAAATAATAAAAAATCTATACTCGGCGAAATAAATTATTAATTTTCGTCAAAATCGATCCAGCACTTTGCTCTCGTTGTCAAAGAAACCCGTTAAAACCAATTGAAATACGAAAACTTTACGTCACGCTTATTCGTTTTATGGAACACGTGGTAATTGATACTTCGATCTGTATAACTGTTACTTTGATAGAAACCTCGTTTGACACGACCCTTTTGATGTATTTTTTTCACGCTGTATCACGCATATGGCAGGGTAAGCAGGAGGAGCGTAGTGTTAAGACATTCCCCTCCCCACTTTCCGCAGATTTCTGAAGGCATAGCGTGTTGAGAAGCGGAACTAAACGCGGCGCTTAATCTCGAAATTAGGGCGAAAAAATTAAAATATTAAATATATTACGTTCATTCAAATGGGAACCGAACCTACATAAACTCTCCTTTTGGCATATAATCTAAAAAAATAAGATAACAAAAAATAATTTTATAAATCACAATACACTCAATCAAATAATGTTTGCCATTGTTCAAAAAGTTATCATACCTGAAGAAGTTGATGTTCTATTCAAATTTACAGAAAAATATCACTTCTACTATAATCTATATTTAAATCAACAGTAGAATATAATAATATAAAGAGATACTACTACTATAAAGACAGAAATCCCTTCTCTATGACCAAAAAGACCCCAATGATGAGCCCAGTCACAACAAACGTATGACTGCTAACGCGTGGATTCGATTCCCACTCGTGTAAATAAAATATTTAATATTTTATTTTCTTCGGTCTAACGAAGCAAACCCGCGGCGTTGAGTTTCGCCTCTCAACCCGCAACGCTTCCAGAATTCAACGTAAAGTGAGCAACGAAAATGTTTCAACAGAAACGGAGTAACTTAACACAATCTATTATAATAATCAAACAAAATAAATGACATTATTTCTTATCTATTAACGACGATAGAAATATGAATGTTACATATATAATATATATTATAATAAAAACCACATTTATTTATTTTTTCAGCTTCATTTACTGTACATTTACTGTATCCCACACGCACACAGCAGCGTAGGCAGAGGGAACCTAGTGTGAAGACACTCCGTTCCACACTTTCAACCAATTTCTGGAGGCATTGCGTGTTAAGTGACAGAACTCAACGCCGCGCTTTCCCTCGACACCAGAGCGAAGAAATGGAAATATAAATGTAAATAAATATTTCATCTCCTTGAGTGGGGATCGAACCCACAACCAGTCGATTTACAGGCACACTTCATGCCGCTGCGCCACGACTGGCCGCAACCATATTTATAAAATAAAATAAGTTAAAACGTGCGTGAGTGGTTCTAGTTTCATTTTAATGACCAGCAATATGACACGAGTAATGGAGTTTTAGAAATACAATTTAGCTGATTCGTATGTAGATAATATAATAATAGTAGTATATATTATTAAACATTATACTTTGATTAGAGGCCAGTGGCCACCTGGTGCAGCGGCACGAGTGTGACTGTAAAACCGACTGGTTGTGCGTTCGATCCCCACTCGAGGAAGTGAAATATTTACTTAAATTTATATTTCCATTTCTTCGCTCTGGTGTCGAGGCAAAGCGCGGCGTTAGTTCTGCCACTCAACACGCAATGCCTCCAGAATTTGGCAGAAAGTGGGGAACGGAGTGTCTTACACTAACTTCCCACTGCCTACCCTGCAGCGTGTGGGATACAGCGTGAAGCTGACTTATTTTTTATTTTATTATACTTTGATAATATAATAAGAGACTAGACTTATGTCTATATATATTTATATGATTATAAATAGATGTATAATATTAGATTTTTTCAGATGTGCGCTGTATCCCGCGAGTAGCAGGGTAATTTAGGAACCTAGAGTTAAGACACTACGTTCCCCATTGGCATTGCGAGTTGAGTGGCGGAACTCTACGCCGGGCTTTAGCCTTGGTGCCAGAGCAAGGAAATAAATAATAATTAATTTCCCCGAGTAGAGATCGAACCGATAACCGTCGCGTAACAGTCACACCCTTGTGCCTCTGGGGCACGACAATATATTAGCCTCGACTTCACCGACTAAGGCAGATAGATATATATAATAATGGGTAGTTCACTAAAGATGAAATTGAAGCTCTAAATTTCAGTCGATTTTTTTTTACAAACAGCTGTTATTATATTTTCAAGTGAGTATACTTCCAGCTGGTACTGGACTATGAATTTGATATTTGGTTTAGTGTCTGGTGTTAATAAATAGCGATTGACGAGTTGTTAAGCACTCAAAAGTAGCTTGAAATGGTTCGTGAAAATACACATTGCCCGTTTCCAGCTTTTTAACTTATTATATCATATTTTTTTTGTTTTCCACATAAATTTAAAGATTACAAACGAAACATGAAATTAAATATTTATTTAAATTTTATATTTTCATTTGTTACCTCTGGTGTCGAGGCAAAACGCGGAATTGAGTTTCGCTACTCAACACGCAACGCCTCCAGAATTCTGCGGAAAGGTCGAAGTGTCTTAACACTAGTGTAGGGAACTATTATTTACATACATTTAATAGGATTTATATATTTTATAGTAAGTATTCGTATTTAGTATATTTAATTATAAATATGTATGTATGATTTTATGTATGTATATAAGTGATAAATAAATAAATTACAATATTGAAATATATAAATAAGAAATATTAAATAAACTATAAATGTAAATAATAGTTTCCTACACTAGTTTCACTCTGCCTACCCTGCTGTGTGCGGGATACAGCGTGAAGCTAATTTTTTTATTTTACAAACGACTCATGCTGTAAAATATTAAAAACAACGTCCATTGGAAAACATACCAAACCTATTAAACTTGAAATATAAATTGCGTCGCAATTTTATCAGAATATAGCTATTTGTGAAACGTATTAAAACTTTATGTCTATTAACAATAAAAATATGCGTAGTGGAATTCGAGCCAAGCCTTCTTGTATAACATGTTATTATATTAATGTGTTTAATATAGAGGCCAGTCGTGGCGCAGCGGCACAAAGTGTGACTGTATAACCGACTGGTTGTGGGTTCGATCCCCATTCGAGGAGATGAAATATTTACTTAAATTTATATTTCCAATTCTTCGCTCTAGTGTCGAGGATAAGGGTGGCGTTAGGTTCTGCCACTCAACACTCAATGCCTCCAGAATTCAGCAGAAAGTGGGGAACGGAGTGTCTTAACACTAGGTTCCCTCTGCCTACCCTGCAGTGTGCGGGATACAGCGTAAAGCAAAAAAATATAGAGGCCAGTCGTAGCGCAAAGCAGACGACTTTAAACGCGACAGCTTGTTAGTTCGAATACAACTACAGGAAATGAAATGTTTAAAAAATTCATTTCCTAGCTGTGGTAACGAGACAAAGCGCGGCGGTCAGTTCCGACACTCAGCAGGCTATGTCTCCAGAATTCAGCAGAAAGTGGGGAACGAAAGTGTATTAATAGAAACCGCGTGTACACTAGGTTCCCAGGTTCCTTTTGCTTACCCTGCTATGTGTGTGAAACTAACTAATATATACATTATTAAATTAACATGACAAAATAAGAAAATAATTACTAAGATACAACATTTTTAGTAGACATATTTTATAACGCGACATACTTAAGTCAAAACCAGAAAAAAAATCTCGTTTCGATAACGTAACGTTCATTATAGCTAGCCACTACCGTCTACGTAGGATTTAAAAAAAACATTTCGCAGAGGTGAGGCCAGTCGTGGCGCAGGGGCACAAAGTGTGACTGTAAAACCGACTGGTTGTGGGTTCGATCCCCACTCGAGGAGATGAAATATTTACTTAAATTTATATTTCCATTTCTTCGCTCTGCTGTCGAGGGTAAGCGCGGCGTTGAGTTCTGCCACTCAACACGCAATGCCTCCAGAATTCGGCAGAAAGTGGGGAACGGTGTGTCTTAACACTAGGTTCCCTCTGCCTACCTGATAGTGAAGTTGATTTATTTATTTTATTTTATTTCGCAGGGGTACATAAAAATTATTTGATAATATTAAAAGGTCGACCGTATTTTACAGAACCATTGACCGTCGCCTCGTCGTGCGACCGCCTCGCGTGGGACTTCCAGCCATCACTTCTTTAAACTGCGCCGTATACGCTAATAAATGGGAATAAGGACTAAAATCGCTTGCATATATGCAGATATTGGTTGGTATTCTCTACAATAGAGGGTCACACGTTGTAATCACGTTTAAGTAAACTAGTGCAGTGTAACTGTGGCCTGGGACTGGCGAAAGACCGCTTTTATTAAATGAACTATTACTCATGAAGGATATTTCGCTATTAATTGTGGGATTGTAATCGATGTTTGTGGGTTCGATCCCCATTCGGAGGAATGAATTGATATTTAATAATATTTTCGTTTCTTCGCTCTGTTAATAAGGTAAAGCGCGGCGTTGAGTTCCGCCACCCCACACAGAATGCCTTAAAAATTGTCTGAAAATGGGCAACGGAGTGGGTTAACCCAAGAAAAATATAGTGTGATATGAGACCACTGATTGATGGCGAACCAACACATATTTATTGATCTGATTAAGTTACATATAGATTTTTTCAAGATTTACATTTGGTACTGCTATATATATATAATGCTTATTTCATATACTATTGTTATTTAACAATAAATGAAACTACCGAACCAAATGTAGTTTCATTTAACATATCGAGTATTGATATTGTTATTATTATATAATACAATACAAGATCCCGACGCTCAATATCAAAATAGTAAAAAATGAACGACAAAGGTCACTTATGTACTTTTTGACGAAAAAAACATAATAGCTGAATAATAAATTATGAATAATTTGTTTCATAGAAAAAAAAAATATTAGAAGCGATTGCAATATTCTTATAATTTGCATGTTGGGAAACGATACTATCAATGTGTATCACGTGACGTAAATCTACCTCAATTGGTCTAGAAAGGCATTATAAGACCGAAACTGGGCAAAATATATTATATATATAATAATTATATAGTAAATAACGCACACAGCAGGGTAGGCAGAAGGAACCTAGTGTAAGACACTCCGTTTCCCACTTTCTGCCGAATTCTGGAGGCATTGCGTGTTAAGTGGCAGAACTCAACGCCGCGCTTTGCCTCGACGCCAGAGCGAAAAAATGGAAATATAAATTTAAGTAAATATTTCATCTCCTCGAGTGGGGATCGAACCCACAACCAGTCGGTTTTACAGTCACACTTTGTGCCGCTGCGCCACGAATGGCCTCAATATATAAGAAAGAACAGAAGAAAAAGCATATACTATATCGCATATGCGGCTATACTACCAAAAACCAATTCATGTTTTTTATGTTAAAAAAATGTTAGAAATAAAAAAAAATCTATAAACTATTTGTCATACAATAAAACCTTTACGAAAGACATCAACGCGTTCAATGTTGGCAATCAAATTTAGGCACGATTATTGATTTTCACACGACGAAATATAATTTTAAAAACATGAAGTAATCCTTGAGGCCAGTCGTGGCGCAGAGGCACAAAGTGTGACTGTCAACGTGACGTGTTGTGGGTTCGAATGGCACTCTAAGAAATGAAATATTTAATATTTTCATTTCTTCGTTCTGGTGACAGACCAAAGGGCTGCGTTGAGTTCCGCCACTTAACAAGTAATGCCTCCAGAACTTGGCGGAACATGAGGAACGGGGTTCCCTCTGCTTACCTTGCTATGTACAGGATACAGCATGAAACTAATAATAATTAAAAAAAGTACTATTATAAACTAAAAATTTCAAAAAGTAAAAGATTGATTTCAACATAAATAATGATAGCTACTTAAAAATAAAAAAAAAACAAAATCGACAACCGTTTTCCGAAAGTACTAAATTACGAGGTCAATGAAAACCTGATGCCGGGATTTGGTAACGTTTTCCGTTTCCAGCAAATTGCATGCACACGCTCACTAATCCATGTAAAGTATGCACGGACCAGGAATGTGTTTCCAAAGCAAATGTATTTATAAATGTAGATTTTTTGCTCACCTTACGCAAGTCATACGATGAGCTCATTCATATCAACTATATAGTATATAGCTAAACTGGTTTCCAAACCTTTATTTCAAAGTAATAAAATTTAAAATGATTTCTTCTGAATGGTCTTATAATTACACCGTTTTAATTAACACCATACATTTCAAAAAGAGGTCGTCATTAATACTGTGAAATATATTTGTGTTAAGGTCATAATTATTAAGTAATTACAAATTATTTAAATACATATAACGAGAACTTAGAAATCAATTATACGAAATAATTTAAGTATTATTAAAGTAGAATTTAGAAGTGAGATATTATATTCTGAATTTTGACTACGTTAGGACTAAGAAGTTAGAATGTAGGTGATTTATTCGGTAATAAGTATTAATTTTTATATCAGTGTGTATCCCGCACGCAGCAGGGTAGGCAGAGGGAACCTAGTGTTAAGGCACTCTGTTCCCCACTTTCTGCCGAATTCTGGAGGCATTGCGTGTTGAGTGGCAGAACTCAACGCCGCGAAGGTATATAAGAGGTCATAATTTGGAACACTCGAACACGCAGACAAATCTGTGGTAACATCGTTGGCAACATTTCTAACTGGTTTGACCGCGTGTGACGACAAGTTCCTTAATCGACGTAACCGCAATCGAGGCCCGGCTCGATGATCGGCGACTGTAATACTGTAATCTTTCTTGGATTTCTTACATTCCACAGAAGTGAGTGATGCTCACGCTTTACTTGCATTCACAGAAATACAACCAATTAAAGAGACATGTATAAAAAAAATTAAAACTATAAATTAATATATTATAAATGTATATATTCTTACCTCAGGTGGAGCAGCGAATTTTAGGTTAGCAAGAGATCCATGCGATCGGCTCCTATGCTCCTGTCTTATGCTATACGAAAATGCCCGTTCATTTAAATGTCCCTTTTTTCTGTATATTCCGCCCGAGTCCTCGACAGCTTCCAGGCCTGTCATACTTTGAGCGGCTTTCATTGCTGACGGAGGTGGCTTTGAACGTCTCGGGTCAACTGTGGCGTATTGTATTCGACCTCGTCCAGGAGGGGGCCCAGGTGGAAAAGGGCCAGGTGCCAAAGCTGCGGGTACGCGACCTCTGTGGCCCATCGTTGCTGGTCTAGCGTGTGGAAGAGTAGCAGCCGGATGCGCGACTAAAACCATCGGATGACCCGCCGCCGCCCAGGCGGGTGGTGCGCGTCCTAACGATCTTCCATTCATTACAGCGGGACCAGGCATCGTCGCGTATAATTCGTCTGCTGACGCTGATGATTTCTTTTTTGATTTCTTGGTTGTTAATTTCTTTTTTGGTTCCTCAGGCGGTGGAGGTGGAGGTGGTACGGACGCGGGTCGTGTAATTTGGCGAGGTCGAGGTGCTCGAGCTGGATGAGGAATATCATCGCTCGCATCATCCCGTTCTATTTCTCCAACCCATACTTTATGATTTTCATCTCCATCGAATACTTCAACCTCCTCGTCACCCTCCGGCGGCAGCTGTGACGGTGACCTTTCTGCCTCTAGTCGTTTTGCATATGAGCTATCGGCGTACGCGTGAAAACAACACCGCACAAGGGCATTTGCGGCCGCTTCACGACGACAGATAAAGGCGTGACATTCCAACACCTTTATACCTTGTGTACGACGCAACACAGCTGCAAATAAAGGAGGCCGTCTCGGCGCCGGCGCTCTTGCAAATGGAGAGTCCAAAGGTAAGAATCTGGGCGCACCCTCGACACTCACACGCCTTACCGCAGCACAATAGTGCAAGCTAGAAATGGGAAAAAATCTCGATACCCTCGACCCACTCTCGTCCACGTTCTCCAGCAAGATTCCATTCGACCACACCGACAGCCACGAGTCTATTCCACCGGTAGTCGCCCCCTTTTCCGGATACAGCTCGCGCAAAGGCTCCTGAATACCCTGTAGGCCGTCCTTGCTCTGCTGAGGCACCGCCGAGCCGAGGTACAACACGCGACACCGACAGATCGGCGTCGATTCCATTTTTAACACTACACTATCACATGACACTTAATCACTAGAAGTCACTGCAATTGATAACTTATTGTGAGTCGCTCGATGCACAACGGCGTACGTGCGGCGGCCGCGAGACGGGCGCGGGTCTGAGTGAGCGGAATTCAAGATGGCCGGTGAGTGGGCGCGCGGAGGGGGCGCGTGGAGGGCGCGGGGGCGAGAGGGGGAGGGGGGCACAGGCTATACCTGCGCTTGCGCTTACGCACCTGCGAAGACGCCTCTAAAGGGTATAGGTAGGTAAAGTAGTGCCGATGAACCGGCATTGTGTCAAACGAGTCGTCGCGAATTCGGCCGCATTTCTCTCACCCGACGCGTCACCACACCACGCGTCGACGTGACGGAATGTCACACTTTTGTCTTGGTATAGTGAAATCTGAAGGTCAATTCACCGATGGGAGATGATTGTCGTTGTGGTTTTATTGCATATGAATCGTTTCCGGCTATATACATACATATATACGCTAAATGTTCTCCAACAAGAACTTCATCTATCAAAATAAAATTATTACAGTATTTTGTACACGACAGCAAATTGATTCATTCTCAAATTTTTGTTTTTATAAAAATTTATAAAATAATGGTAAATCCCATCTCTAAAAAGGCAATAAAAAGTTACATAAGCAAAATTATTATTGACTAATGAAGATTTAGAAGATCAATTGACCTTCGAAAACACAGTATCAAAGATACTGGAGGAAGGTCACGTAAAAAGCATGAGGACCCCCCGAAGGGCATGTATGAAGAGGTTGATGACAGTGGACGAGGCTAAAGAGGTATGTAGAGACCGTAGCGTTTGGCGCTACGTTCTCTCTGACTACCCCACTAGAGATAAAGCCTGAAGCTAGTTTATTTTTTTTTAGGTTAATTTTTAACCTTCACACTGTATCCTGCACATAGCAGAATAGGCAGACGGAACCTGGAAACCTAGTGTTAAGACACTTCCGTTCCCACTTTCCCCCCAATTCTACAGGCATTGCGTTTCGAGTGGCGGTTCTCAACGCCACGCTTTACCTCGTTATCTGAACGAGGAAATGAAAATATTTCATTTCCTCGAGCTGGAATTTAACCAACAACCTATAGCGTTTGCAGATGCTCGCTTGTTCTCCTCCACAACGACTGCCCTCTTTATTATTTCTTATACTTGAAAATAGTTCGGTTATATCCATAATTGCTAACTAAAATTTTCTACTGTAGTAAAACTAAATAAAAAATTAGTAAATGAAAATAATATTAAATAATTACGAATAAAAACAATTTAGTATTTCAAAACTTTATTTCTTTCATTTATGTTATTTACATATGGTATTTAAATCTTAGTACATACAAAAGTATATAATATTTAAAATATTTTACGAATTAACTTTAATTGACTAATATCTCGGTGTCTTAAAACCAGTCTCGTCTCCAGTATATTGTGGTGCTTTTCGTTTTTGTATTATATTTTGTATCTGAAACAATTTAAAGAGAATAAATAAATGCATATTATTTTTAAAGAATATGTCACTATTTTTTTTATATTTTTTATGTATATAAATAAGTACAAGACTTTCAACGACTTGTTTCAAAATTTGTTCAACAAATATTTTTTAACATTTTTAAAGTGTTATTCCACGCTTAGGAAAGAAAAATACTTATTTAGAAAACGTATAAAAATTTGCACGTAGCGGGACTCGAACCCGCGCCTCCTGGAAACCGACCAGGCGCTCTGACCGCTAAGCCATACGTTCTCATCAAGCTACGTCGAAATTTTTATACGCTTGTTACAACTTATTTATGATGTTAGCATCTCTGTAGGGAGATTTTTACAAATTTCCGTATTCCTGTAACGTGTGTTCCAATATATTATTTTACAGTTTACATTTAATGTTGACCGACCCTCGTTTTAATCTCCTTCCATTACAGAGATAAATAATAAAGTAAAAAAGGAAGGTAAATTATTAACATCATTGAGATCAAATATTTCAGCCCAGCTTACATCGTTAAGTTCCTTCTTGATGCCATCTATATTGTGTTTAATCTTAACTGGAGTTCTAGTCTTAGAGCAAGGCATATTTGATTTTCTACCAAGTATAACAATATCGTGATCCATCCAATATTACAGCTTTTCTTTAGAAATGACCAAATCGATAAAAGTGTTAAACATTATGTTCACTAACACATATTGTGACACAAAGTCTGACAATGACGTTGTGTGAGAAATATAATGTCTTAAAAATTTTGCGGAAAGCGGGGGAACTGAGTGTCTTGATATTATGTTTCCACCTACCCTGTTGGAAACATGTTAGAAAAGTGAAGCCCTAATATCTACAAAAAAAACATCAGGGCTCCTTTGTTATATAGTGCTCGATATCTCTGGTCTCTCTCTCTCTCTCTCTCTCTCTCTTATTCTAGCATGGAATAATTAAGTCATAGTCAAGTTAGATTTAAATTCGATATTGTTTCTTCTAACATTCAGGGCAATATTATTAGGACCTTGAATAAGTTCTCGCTTTGGTCTGTTTTTTGAAAGATGGCGTTGCGGCACTCTGTGCATGGAATTTCGTACGGTAACGAATCACCAAAGTAGTACTATATGTAACCTCAAATTATAGTAGAATAGTGTTTACTACAGTGTCAACTACATATTTATTTTCCCTTTGTGAAAATGTGTACTTTTGTGCCAAATAAAGTGTTTTTGCGGGGAATTTTATTGCACTGCTTTATTCAGAAAAAATCTGCAGCAGAAGCACACAGAATTCTCGTTGAGACAATGCTTTGTCGAATACAACGTGCAGAGACTGGTTTAGGCGCTTCAAAAGTAATGATTTTGACCTTGAAGACAAAGAGCGTTCTGGAGCACCGACAAAATTTGAAGACAGAATTGGAGGCATTGCTTGAAGAAGATCCATGTCAGACGTTAGTAGAGCTCGGGAAAACGTTACAAGTAGATGCGTCAACAGTTTCAAAACGTTTAAAAGCGTTAGGAATGATCCAAAAGCAAGGGCATTGGGTGCCGTATGAGTTGAAGCCGAGAGACGTAGAACGACGTTTTCTCATGTGTGAATTGTTGCTTCAACGGCAAAAGAGAAAAGGTTTTCTGCACCGTATCGTCACTGGGGATGAAAAGTGGATTCACTACGACAATCCAAAGCGAAAAAAATCGTGGGGCATGCCGGGTCACGCATCAACATCGTCGCCAAAACCAAATATCCATGGTTCTAAGCTTCTTCTCTGCATTTGGTGGGATCAGCAGGGCGTAATTTATTATGAGCTGCTTAAACCTAATGAAACTATCACGGGAGCTCGCTATCGACTTCAGTTGATGCGTTTGAGTCGCGCTCTGAAAGAAAAGCGGCCACTATACGAGCAGAGACACGACAAAGTGATTTTATTACATGATAATGCTCGGCCACATGTGGCAAAACCAGTCAAAACTTACCTGGAAACACTTCAATGGGAAGTTCTACCCCACCCGCCGTATTCACCGGACATAGCCCCCTCCGATTACCACTTGTTTCGGTCGATGGCGCACGGTTTAAGCGAGCAGCGCTTCCATTCTTTTGAAGAAGCCGAAAAATGGCTTGATTCCTGGATTGCCTCGAAAGATGAGTCGTTTTTCCGACGGGGGATTCAATTGCTACCAGAGAGGTGGGAGAAAGTGGTCTTTAATGATAGACAATACTTTGAGTAATGTCATTGTAAGCATTATATTTTAAATTTTTTTTAGAACGAGAACTTATTCATTACATATTCTAATATATAATTATTTTATTATTAATTTTCCTATTTTTAAATTTAATTAATATAAGTTTAATTATAAAATCTTCTTTTTTTGACACTCCTCCCGCATCCCTCGTAACTCCTTAATAAGCATAAAATTATAATATACACATATGTTTCAGTACCTGTTGCCATTCCCTATCTAATTCCGCCTTTTCACTCTTATCTTTGGTCTTTCTTGTCTTGCGACCGTCCTGGGTTTTAACTCCATATTGGAAAGCGGCCTTTGGCAATGCCTCCTTGCTGCTCATATACGCGGAGTACTCCTCCTGAGTGTCGAAGTCCCAACGACCTTTTGGAAATAGAATTATAAAAATAAATAAATATAAAAAAGCACAATGAAAAATTATGTACATATTTCTATGTATTATTATTAAGCTACATTAAGAAAAGGAATATCAGCCTCACGCTGTATCCCGCACACAGCAGGGTAGGCAGAGGGAACCTAGTGTTAAGACATTCCGTTTCCCACTTTCTGCCGGATTCTGGAGGCATTGCGTGTTGAGTGTCAGAACTCAACGCCGCGCTTAACCTCGACACCAGAGCAAAGAAATGGAAATATAAATTTAGGTAAATATTTCATCTCCTCGAGGGGGGATCGAACCCACAGCCAGTCGGTTTTACAGTCACACCTCGTGCCGCTGCGCCACGATTGGCCTGGACTGGAGAAAAGGAATATAATAATAAGAATATAATAAGAATATTCTATTCTTAGAAAATGTATGAAATTTAAACGTAACATATAATAATAATAAGAATATTCTATTCTTAGAAACTATATAAAATTTAAACGTAGCGGGATTCGAATCTGCGCCTATTGGGAACCATCCAAGCGCTCTGACCACTAAGTCGTTCTAATCATGCCACGTCGACATTCTTATAAAACTTATTTAATAAGAAAATTACTAAATTTATTTAATCAATATATTATAAATACAGTCAATATGGGTAACTTTGATTATTAGATTACTGCCACTCAACACGCAATGCCCCCCCAAATTTGGCAGAAACTGGGGAACGGAGTGTCTTAACACTAGGTTCCCTCTACCTACCCTGCTGTGTGCGGGATACAGCGTGAAGCTGATTTATTTATTTTATTTGATTATTAGGATAACATTTACAGTGGGACTTACAAGTAGTTTCGATAATTTTTCCGTATGATACAATACTATTGACTATTCTTATTTAATATATTTTAAAAATGAAAAATAAAACTTAAGACTCAGCACAAGGATAACTCAATTATATTTTAAACATTTTTTAAAGTGTTAATCCACACTTAAGAAAGAAAAATACTTATTTAGAAAACGTATAAAAATTTGAACGTAGCGGGACTCGAACCCGCGCCTCCTGGAAACCGACCAGGCGCTCTGATCTCTAAGCCATGCGTAGCTTGGTTTTTTTGTACGTTTTACGCTAAATAAGTATTTAACTCAATTAATGATGAAGATAATTTTACTTTATTACCATTAAAATTATGACGACTTTGGGACCCTAGACTGATTTTCCACTATTTTCTAATAAAAGAAAAAACTGCGGTAAACACTTACTACATCAGTTACATCCATTACTACATAAAGACATGAATCAAGATTAATAAGAAGAATAATTATGACTACCTTTTTATATTTTTAACAATTTTAAAGTATTATTCCACACTTAAGAAAGAAAAATGCTTTTTTTAGAAAACATATAAAAAGAATTTTACCTTTTTTGAATGGTTCTTTGTATTATATATCAAGGTAATCCTTTTCATATGGGTAACTTTGACTAGACTACAAAATTCACATTTTCTTTTATATTTATATACTTTAAAAGGTTTATGTGAATGTCTATGGCTGATAAGTATTATGAGAGCCCTAATAAAACAAAAACACTATTGCAATGTTCTTTAAATTTTAAAATATAATGTAAAATATCGCTCGTATTTGTCGAAGTTTCCGAGATTGACTAGATTTTGTATTAAATAAAAAAGTATAATAAAATACATTATGTTTGAATGCAGCATCTTTTGGTGGAACTCATAATACAATTTCTTGTTTGTTTTTTTTCAGCTTCACGCTGTATCCCGCACACAGCAGGGTAGGCAGAAGGAACCTAGTGTTAAGACATTCCGTTCCCCACTTTCCGTCAATTTATGGACGCATTGCGTGTTGAGTGGCGGAACTCAATGCCGCGCTTTCTCCTCGACAGCGAAGTGAATAAATGTAAATAAATATTTCATCTCCTCAAGTGGGGATCGAACCCACAACCCGTCGATTTACAGGCACACTTTGTGCCCCTGCGCCACGACTAGCCTCTTGGCTTCTTGTTCATTGATGATATAAAATAGCTTACAGCTAACACTTTATAAAGTGACGCCGAACTCGCTCGCGTATCAAATATCTGTCGGGCTATACAAACCAATGGGGCCCTTCTTGTTGCCGGCGTCCATCTTGCTGTAGTCCACCTCGTCGTCGGAGTCGTCGATGGCGTCGTCCATCTCGCGCAGGCCCGGGTAGCACTCCGCGTAGCCCTCGGGCTCCGCGGCGAGGCGCGACAGCAGCGCCGCCGAGCGCTTGTCGCGCTCCTCCGGGTTACCCGCCTGCCGACGCGGCAGGGGGCCTGGACCTGGGGGTGATAAACAAACTCATTTTAAATTCTGTTGAGAAATAATGGAGATTTTTTTTAACTTCCCACTATATACTCCACATGGCAGGGTAGGCAGAGGGAACCTGGGAACCTAGTGTTAAAACTTAAGACTTAATACTAGGTTCCTTTTCTATCACTTTCCGGTGAAATCTCGAGGAATTGCTTCTTGAGTGTGATTTGCCTGGTTACTACAGCGAGGAAATAAAAATATTAAATACTACATACCCTCGAGTGGGAGTTGAATTCACAATCTGCGCGCGTAAAAAATATATACAGGATGGAAGCGTCTGCGCTCCTTTTACGGGAGCAGCATAAAGGGTAGAATATTTTAAACCCATACCTAAAGAAGTCAGATATGCGTTATAAATTTATTGTATTATTAATTTATTTTAATTGTTGGCTAAAATAAAAAAAACCTAACATTTATTATAATATTAATTTACATTTACATTTTCATTTCTTCATTTTGGTGTCGAGTAAACCGCGGCGTTGAGTCCGCCACTCAATGCGCAACGCCTCCAGAACTCGACGGAAAGTGGGGAACGAAGCGTCTTAACACTAGGTTCCCTCAGCCTACCCTGCTGAGTGCAATATACAGCGTGAAGCTGATTTATTTATTTATTATAAAATAATTATATTTCACAACTGTACCTTCTTCCTTTTCAATTTCCATGGGTTTATCGAAATAACCAGATCGAGGGCGTTCTTCTCTACGATCGTTGCGTTTGTCGCCCGCAACATAGTCTCCTATGTCCCCGTATATAGAATCTTCGTTGCGTCCTTTATCCGTCGTTTTATCCTTTAAAAAAAATATTTCAAATTAAAAAGAAAGAAAAGAAAATATTTCATTATTATAACATATGTAACCAAATTTGGGATTGAAAGCAGTACAGCAAGTTTAACATCGTCGTCGTTCTCTCTGCTTACTCTTCTATATACGGGATACAATGCGAGTTAAAAAAAAAAGAAAAATCTTAATATATGATATATATTTCTAGGAGCTGTACTGCTTAAAACATTTCTTAAGATTTTTACCCCTCTTATCACCCAGGTAATGAGCCACTATATACATTTTTCCAGTATCAAGTGGTTCGAGAGTCTTCCCAGAGTGGAATTCGAACTCACAACTATGGCATTTATATTCCAACGTTGTCACTCTACACCCTTACCCTGCTATACGCATTTTTACAAATATATACATATATAATAACAATCGTGGCGCAGTGCCACAAAGTGTGACTGTAAAACCGATTGGTTGTGGGTTCGATCCCCACTCGAGGAGATTAAATATTTATTTAAATTATATATTAATATAAGTGAATGAAGTGGTATACTTGGGAAGTATGTTCAGTAGAGATGGAAGATACGAGATGGATGTGGAAAGGCGTATTGNTAGTTCAGTTATTCTGGATATTAGCTCGGGGAAATAGAAAGACAGACAGAGATAAAATTATTAATAATGTAGCTGGTTTTGTTTAGTTTTTTATTAATATTTTACTAAACGTAACCAACGTTTACTTATATTTTTTTATGTAAATTAGTTACATATTTTCACAAACAATTTCCTAAATATATCTATAAGCATTCGTAAAGTTAGGTTATTTCCATTTCTTCGCTCTGGTGTCGAGACACAGCGCGGCGTTGAGTTCTGCCACTCAACACGCAATGCCTCCAGAATTCGGCAGAAAGTGGGGAACGGAGTGTCTTAACACTAGGCACCCTCTGCCTACCCTCCTGTGTGCGGGATACAGCGTGAAGCTGATTTTAAAATTTAAAAAAATACATAATAAAAATAACCTTTGTCTTTTTCAACTTCCTGTGCCGGCCGTGTCTCAGATAGGAGAATATCTGCGCGAGCTTATCCAGGAGCACGTCGTTCCCGGCGGAGGCGGAGCTGCGCTCGTCGGGCTCCGGCACGTCCGCCTTGCTGCGGGTCAGCGTGGTGGGGATGTCGCTGTCGATGGTGCCCTCCTCGTCCAGCTCCACGACGTAGGCCATGCGCCCGGCCGCGAACAGTTCGTTGCGTAACACTTTCTTTGATCTGTGAAGTAAATATCAAATGTATTTATTATTATAGAAGACCTCTGATTATCACAATTTTTACGCATTTTAAATGAAACTTTTCAATCGGATCGAATTAATGGCGTTTAATTAGTGCTCGCGGCTTCGCCCGCTTGTTTACTTTCTTACTTCCCATTTACTTTCTCATATGAATCACTTTCATAATCTAATAAAATTATCAGTTTAAGGATAACGTCCATACCTTGGTAGCTATTATAAAATTTCAGCTATTTCAGTAAAACACTCGTTTTGTAACAATATTTTTGCATACAATACTTTATATTGACATAACTTTTTTATTTATGAATCGATTGAAATATATGATGATGGTTGTGGGTTCGATCCCCACTCGAGGAGATGAAATATTTACTTAAATTTATATTTCCATTTCTTCGCTCTGGTGTCGAGGTTAAGCGCGGCGTTGAGTTCTGGCATTCAACACGCAATGCCTCCAGAATTCGGCAGAAAATGGGGAACGGAGTGTGTTAACACTAGGTTCCCTCTGCCTACCCTGCTGTGTGCGGGATACAACGTGAAGCTGATTTATTTATTTTGATTGAAATATAAAACAAACACATTAAATGAAGCTCGTCAAAATAAAATAGTGAAAACTGTATTTAATATATATATTAATAAGCCGTTACTGAGATTAGCGTCAACAAACGCACAAACAAATGGGCAAACATTTTTAAAAACATTGTTTCGGGTTCTATTACATTAATAAATGTCCACAATAATATATTTTCTCATGTTTCTTCCATGTACGGATAGCGATGAGTTACAATTTTATTATGTGTACAGTTAATAGACTAGACTACTGCAAAGTGTTCAAAGCGTCGGGTTTCTCCCCATTTATTTAGGAAATGCATAAAACTTTAACGTAGCGGGATTCGAACTCGCGCCTCTTGGAAACCGTCCAAGCGCTCTGACCACTAAGCCATACGTTCTTATCAAGCTACGTCGAAATTCCTACACAAAAATTTTTAAAACGAAAAAATGAAAATGTAAATTTAAATAAATATTATATTTAATTTCCTCGAGTATAGATCGAACCGACAACCAGTCGCGTTTAGTTTCAAACTTGTGCCCCTGCGCCACGACTAACGTAAGATATTTTTATTTCTGCAATTTTCTTTTAATTATGATTACGTTATTCCATATCTCATTTTAACTAATCAAAGCCTCGATATAAAACAAAAAAATAAAAAAACATAACAAATACATTTTTAACATTTTTTGCAAAGTGTTATTCCACACTTAGGAAAGCAAAGTTCTTATTATACTTAGAAAACGTATAAAAAATTGACCATAGCAGGAACCGAACCCGCTACGTTTAATTTTTTACACAAGTAGTAGTAGTACAAGCTGTAGTTCAAAAATATTTTTTGGTAACTAAAAAAAGTATAATTTATTATTCATAGGAAACTTATTTTGTCATTATTAAGAGATATAGTGATGTTATAAAGAGTATGAAAACAAGCAAAATCAACAAAGCAAAATGATTTCGATGCTTGTATTTTACACTGTATTTTATCAATCTAAATCAATCCACACTATGAATTAAAAAATTAAATCAAATCAAATTAAATCAGCTTCACGCTGTATGCAGCGCACAGCGGGGTAGGCAGAGGGAACCTAGTGTTAAGACACTCCGTTCACCACTTTCTGGCGAATTCTGGAGGCATTGCGTGTTGAGTGGCAGAACTCAACACCGCGCTTTCGCTATAAACCAGAGCGAAGAAATGGAAATGTAAATTTAAGTAAATATTTCATCTCCTCGAGTGGGGATCGAACCCACAACCAGTCGGTTTTACAGTCACACTTTCTGCTCTTGCGCCACGACTGGCCTCGATACTATAAATTTAAAAAATAATATTCCGATTTACCTCTGTTCCATAACTAAATTGTAAACGTTTTTCGCCATCGGAATCTGAAACTGCATTTCTTCTTCCTATATGAAAATAAAATATAAATATGTAGAATATTTAAATTTATTTAAATTTATTTAAATTTGCAGAAAAAATATCTAAAACATAAATATAAAGATAAATTTCTGGTCATCGTCTGACTGTAAAAGCGACAGTTGTGGATTCGACTGTCACTGTGGGCACAAAGCACGTTGAAAAATGAATTTTGTTACTCAGCACACAATATGTTAGCACTAGATTCCCTCTGCCTTCCCTAGGAGGGAGATACGAGATATAGCGTGAAGCTAGAATTTTTTTTTATGGAAAAAGACAAGGCAAACGAGCGTTCGGGTCACCTGATGGTAAGTGACTACCGCCGCCCACGACCCCGTGCAACACTAGAGGAGCTACAGGTGCGTGCCAGCCTTTATATATATTATTTATAGTATGTATGTTATATTTACATACCACTGGAACAATTTCCTTTTTTTCTTTAACTACTTCTTCAGGTTCAGACACAAGCCGCTCCATTTCTGCTTCTTGCTCTTGCTCACGAGTTTGTATTTCTGAACGAACCTAATATAAAATATTATTTTACCTATAATCTTATCTCTTTTACAGTGGTGCAATACAACTGTGTCTAAGTGTAAATGTGATTGTTGCGGGTTCAATTCTCATTTGTGGATAAAAATATTTTATATACAAACTGGGGCTTAATACCTGCTCTGGAATTATGCCACTCAGCATGCAATGTCTTAATTTCAAGCAGAAAATAGAAATCAAGTTTTTTTCTAATCACACATACACACACATATACACAGTGGCAATAGCGCTACTCCCATAACAAATATTCCATATTTTCCTTTATGACTACATAATAGTCAGTTTTTCTGATAAATGTTCCGGTCGAAATTATCTGAAATTTTCTTTTCAGGTGGCAAAAAAGGGAGGTGAATGTTTTTAGGGCTATGATCTATAGTTAAGTCTCTAAAAACCCGTTGAAAAACCGACTGGTTGTGGGTTCAATCCCCACTCGAGGAGATGAAATATTTACTTAAATTTACATTTCCATTTCTTTGCTCTGGCGTCGAGGCAAAGGGCGGAACACGCAATGCCTCCAGAATTCGGCAGAAAATGGGGAACGGAGTGTCTTAACACTAGGTCCCCTCTGCCTACCCTGCTCTATGTGGGATGCAGCGTGAAGCTGATTTAATTTAATTAGAAATTTTCATATTTATCCCTGTACTTGTACCATAAGTTCTTAGTTCTTGCCAAATTTCATATATCTAGATCAACCATAATAACCTCATTGGGTTCATTATGCGGTGAATTTCAGGTAATATGCAACAACAGTATTAACATTTTATCTTTTGGTTGTATTGACTTCCATATAAGACTTTTTCAATACAATATTTGATAATTGTTTTAGCTTGATAACTCTAAGACAGATGGATGAAACAAACAGGACAGACAGAAGGACAACAAAGTGATCCTATAACAGTTCCGTTTTTCCCTTTTTAAGTGTGAAACCCTAAAAATGTGTCATTTAATTTTATTTATTTAAAAACAAAATATTTTTTACCTTTTGTAATAATGCATAATCAAGACCCTTCACCAAGTGAGTATGCTCCATGTCACCACCAAGATATTTTGATTCCTAGAAAAATAAAAATAGATAAGTTTGCTGTATTTTATGTTATTATTTTTCTTTAAGCTAGTTATCTACTTTAAGTGTCAGATTTATGTTATGTCATATTTAAATTTTATTTATTTTACTAAATATAATAAGACCAGTCATGGTGCAGGCGTATAACACTTTATGACTATTATATTGACTGGTTGTGGGTTCGACTCCACTCTGGAGGAAAAATGATTTGCTGTCTATCCCACACACAGCAGTCTACCACAGAGGGAACCCTAGTGTAAAGACACTACATTCCCCACTTTCCACGGAATGCTAGAGGTATTGCGTGTTGAGTGGTGGAACTCAACGCTGAGCTTTGCCTCGACACCAGAGCAAAGAAATAGAATTATAAATTTAAATAAAAATTTTGTTTTCTCAAGTGGAGATCGAACCCACAACCAGTCGGAGACACATCTTTTCGCCCTGCACCATGACTGACCTAATATTAGTATTTAAAAACTAGCTCAATGCATCATATTTATTTATATTTAAAAATATTAGTTGTTCAATTTTTCTAAAAATTTACCTGAATCATCTGCCGTCTTCTTTCTTTTGCATCCATCCCAGATTTGGCATCTGGAGCCACAGCCCTAGAAAATAAAATAAATAAATTATGTTAATCTTATGTTAGTACAATTATGAAATGATTACAGTGTTTCTTTAAATAAAATTAAGTAATTTATTATTAATGATTTTTTTTGTATTTACACCACAAATGAAAAAAATAGAAAATATACAAGAATATCTAAATTGCTGTCTTTCATAAAATAACAAATATAATAATTATAGCACCACTCCATTTACCTATAAGCACTGTTTGCAGTGCTAGTAGGATCCGACGCCAATTCATTGACTCCATCACGTCTCTCCCGAGCTCTATCCCTATATTTCTCTGCTAATTCGGCAAGTTTATTGTCTTCTTGCTTTTTCAAAGCAGCGTAATATGATTTCTTTTTGCGACGGAGCTCACCCTTATTTTCTGGTGGCGGTGGCATAGATCTATAAAATAAAATTTGATAAAGATATTTAATGTAGGCATCCAAAATATCAATAGCGGCAGTTCTAAAATAATTTAACCAACCCAGCATTAGCCATAGCCTCTCTAACGGAGCCAGCTGCATGTGTTCCTCCAGATGGAGTAGCTCTTGGTGTCATAAGTAATTTTCTAAAATCGTCATTAGTAAGCCTTTGGGACACAGGAGTGTCTTCAACACTTCTATGATCATCCATATTGCAATAATTAATATCACGGCTATAAAATAAATTGGAATAATTTGTATTATCTTGTTAAATATGGATCAATCAATGTTATTCCATATTATTTATGATAAAACATCGCTAACAATAGTGAATACACAATTTAAAATAAAAGGCTGGCCCGCTGCCTGTAGCGTAACCGCACAAAACAAATGTCAAACATTTAATTTGACTCACAATACAGATATAAAATATATAGAATAAAAAAAAATATTGTAACAACTCTGTACTGTATTGGTACCCTCGGAGAATTATAAAAAAAAATATAAATTTTATGGCTATTAATACACATATTTAATTAGAATAAAAAAAACTATATTTATTTAGGAAATCTTTAATAGTTAGACAGTGTCGATAGCAATAGCTTTATAGAAGTGTAACGTTCTTTGGTGAACTCAATAACATGATAGTGCACACAAATAGCCTTATTTTTTATTTTTCGCTAGATATATTCGAAATAAATATTATTTAATAATGATTGTTATAATATATAAATTTATATTTGCATCTTTGAATGAGCATCTCACTTTTGAATCATCATTTAGTATATTTCTTGCAAAATCATTTGTCCTTTTGTAATGCCATATTAATTTATCACTTTTTTGTGAACTTACAGCAGATAAACAAAGACGACCTAATGTCAAGATAGCCGATCCCCAGTTTCCGCCGAATCTTTAAGATAAATAATATTCATAATAATATAAAAAATGGTGTATTATAACTTGAGTGCGGTTGCGTGAAGTGAAGAAAACACAATAGAACTTAAATTATCTGTTTTCAATTAATTTATTATTCAACCGTACGATATACTTGCACCATTAGAACAGTGCNCTGCCTGTAGCGTAACAGCACAAAACAAATGTCAAACATTTAATTTGACACACAATACAGATATAAAATATATAGAATAAAAAAAATATTGTAATAACTCTGTACTGTACTGGTACTCTCGAAACGAAGAATTATAAAAAAAATATAAATTTTATGGCTATTAATACATTATTTAATTAGAACAAAAAATATTTATTATTTATTTAGGAAATCTTTAATAGTTAAACAGTGTCGATAGCAATAGCTTTATAGAAGTGTAATGTTCTTTGGTGAACTCAATAACATGATAGTGCACACAAATAGCCTTATTTGTATTTTTCGCTAGATATATTTGGAAAAAATTATAATAAAATTATGATTATTAAATAATAAAATTATTTAATAATCATTGTTATAATATATAAATTTATATTTGCATCTTTGAATGAGCATCTCACTCTTGAATCATCATTTAGTATACTTCTTGCAAAATCATTTGTCCTTTTGTAATGCCATATTAATTTATCATTTTTTTGTGAACTTACAGCAGATAAACAAAGATGACCCAGTGTCAAGACAGTCGATCCCCAGTTTCCGCCGAATTTTTAAGATAAATAATATTCATAATAATATAAAAAATGGTGTATTATAACTTGAGTGCGGTTGCGTGAGGTGAAGAAAACACAATAGAACTTCAATTATCTGTTTTCAATTAATTTATTATTCAACCGTACGATATACTTGCACCATTAGAACATTGCACGTCAAACATCTTCCAGTTAGCTTATGGAGCTCAAATTCGCTCACTCCTTCTTTTACTATTGATGTAACCACAAAACTTAAGTCTCAAAATCAAATTTGTGCTTCACTCTCGTTTGCAAACGCCTTTTTTAATTAATTTTTTTAATGTCACTCAATTCACTGAAAGTGCTCTTAGAGAGAATATATTGGCTAGTGCTTCTGATGCTGTGACATTTTTCATATCCTGATTCCAATATAAAATAGTAGTAAAAAATCAGGATAGACGTTAGTCTATCCTGATTTTTTCAATAAATAGTGATACTTTTCCTGAATGTTATAAAAAGAGTCTCAATTACCACCATTGCGCAAAAATACTTTCTTGTATCCTTTTCAGCATTCCTATCGAGTGCTTGAACGTCTCGCATCTACGTACTAACAACTTAGTAAATACTTATAATATGTAACAAAGAATAAACTTTACAATCTGGTTTAAGGCTCGATCATAGTACTACTAAAAATCATCAAATCACACTGATTACTATACATGACCTCAGTAACGCATTCAATATTTTATTTTTTTATTTCTATATTTTATTGGCAATTATGTATTCTCCTAACATATCTCCAAGTGATTGATTAGTTTTATTCTTACATGCATATATCACCACTGAATGAAGAACTCAGAAATATTTTGATATGAAGTAAATCGTTAAGCTTAATAAACCCTAAAAAAAACTCAAGCGTTTATAATAGGTAGTCCAAAAATCTTCTCTCAAATTACTATACCTACGTGATTTACCATCAATACCGCCCAATGGAATAATAACCTCATTTATTGACAACTAGCGGCCCGCCTACGGCTTCGCCCGCTTTAAATACATGATTATTGATTTAATAAGCAGAATTGATTGACAACTATAATGAATTCTCTGAATATGATTTTGTGAGTCAACCATAAAAGATAGACATATGCTATCTTGGGATATTTTTTTTATAATTTTATGTAGAATATTTTCGTTATACATGGTTTCGCTGTAGCTTTAACCATTAAGACTGCACACGCGACGGAAGCTTAAAAAATCAAGTAACTGCCCCCGTTTTCCCAACATTTCCTTTCACTGCTCTGCTCCTACTGATTGTAGCGTGATGAAAAGTATACTATGACCTGCCCAGGAGTATAAAGAATAACTGTACCAAGTTTCGTTAAAGTCCGTCAAGTAGTTTTTGTTTCTATAAAGAATATACAGACAGACAGACAGACAGACAGACAGACAGACAAACAAAAATTTTACTGATTGCATTTTTGGCATCAGTATCGATCACTAATCACCCCCCGATAGTTATTTTGAAAATATATTTCATGTACAGAATTGACCTCTCTATAGATTTATTATAAGTATAGATGTTAAAAACTTAGGTATTATAAAATGTTTACAGCGACTACCTACTATAACGTAACTTTCTATGTATTCCTACTAAAGTTGCGCTGGTACAAAAAAAACTTGAGTTTTTTACAAAATTCAAACGCATTTCAGTGGCTCCTAATTCGACTTCGCATACAGAATACTCACACAAGTAACTCACATAATGTTCTCTTAATCCATTTTCCCATCATTTTTAAGTTTTTATATGAATCACATAATTCTCTTGTCACACTTCTTCATTCTATACAAACTCCTTCTCTAACCAATCCATCCGCTTTACAGTCAAACAATCCAATTTTTTTCAAATTAAAACAAAAAGACTTGCAAATTATTATCTTACTAAGTAATACTGGTTGAGTCGTTGTGGTTTGATCATTTGTGTAGCGCGATAGACTGATCAACAGTTGTCTATTGGTAGAGGACCTCACTAACTATCCATTTTAGCCTCATGTATATTGGCCGATTTTCAGTGGTTCGGTAGATATTACAGAATTCGTGATTTTTTTGGCAAAAAAATCAGGAATTGATCGATTGATTGTATCATGAATCTTTATTCTTTATATGCATTTGTAGACGTTAAAATAGAAGGATCAAAAAACTTGTCCATTCTAGAGCGTGTGAAAGTTAATATTAACCACAGCCCAAGTGCATTAGCCAATTCACGGCATGTATAATATCAAAATATTTATACTCAATAAACATCGTCTGATTATAGTAGACTAGTAAAAAAACAATATTTAATTATTTTACATTTTGTATTACAGTTATTTTACAAAGGATATTATGAATCCTTCAAATCAATAATTTAACATTTAAGGCTGTTTCCGAAAGAGTAAATGAAATTATTCACTGACATCGGCACATTTAACAGAGTTTTAGAATTATAATGAGACGTACATTACATAGGTAAAAAGAATGTAATGTTACAAAAATATATACGTATAAGAAATAATTAGCTTTATGTATATTTTTATAAATATCAAATATCAACATTGATCGTATTTTTTTATTCAAAACAAACAAGTCCTTATAAAAATTACGATAATGTAGTAAAAAAATCATATTAGAATATTACAGAATAAAGTAATAAAAATCATATTATATTAGAAGTCATTTCTGTTTATTAGATCAATAATCATGTAGCTTAAGCGGGCGAAGCCGCGGGCGGGCAGCTAGTTATGCAATATATCATGGATGCACAGACCGCGGCCCGCTTGTCGAGTAGTGGTGAATATTGAATTCTCTTCCAGAATAAAACCAAAAAAAAAATATTACCTATACTTCTGTCGGCCGGCCCGCCATCAGTCCATGATTTGCCCGAGTGGACCCTAGTCTTAATAAGTCTGTGCAACCATGCAATATATAGATATCATATAATTCAACGCCACACTTTGCCTTGACACCAGAGCGAAGTGAATGAAAATATTAAATACTTAATATAGATATTTCATTTCTACGAGTGGGAATCAAACCCACAACCCTGCCCTAAACACGACAGCATACTATGGGAAGCAGACTGTCTTAACACTAAGCTCTCTCGGCCTATCCTAAACCTGACACGTGCGGTATACATCGTGAAGCAATTACTATGTGCACCACTTCCTATTTCAATAAAGCTCTCTTCTACTCAAAGGTCATCTGGTAAAAATCTCTTATTAAAGCTGTCTTTTATACTGATTTATATTTGTCTATCAATGTTGTCATTTTATATATTTATTCCTAGTATATATTAATACAGAGTATTTTACTTTAAACATCGACCACAGCGCTATCCACGATAAATGAAGCCACCACAAAAGATAATATACACAGAATCATTCAAATAATACATCTACCGTTTGAGAGACAAAGCTATATATATTGTTAAAGCGACATTTCTTTATAATTACTTCTACTACTTGAAGTGTCCAGATAAAGCGCGGCGTTGAGTTCCGCCACTCAACACGCAATGTCTCCAGAGATCGGCGGAAAGTGGGGAACGGAGTCTTAACACTAGGTTCTCTATGCCTAGCCTGCTGTTTGTGGGCAGAAGGAACCTTGTGTTAAGACATCTGTTCCCCATTTGCCTCAATAATAAAGCAAGGAAATAAAAATGTAAATTTAATTTTTAATAAATAAATATTTAATACAAGAAACAATGTGATATATTAATAATTCTTTTCAAGTACTATTAAAACTAGAAACTCTTAATTTTGAGTTTATTTCTGTCTCTGATCAGGCAATATCAGGCAGGGATGGCATTTGCTTAAATATTTAACATTACCTGGGTGCTTGTGTAAATTTTCAGTTATAAAGACCTTAAAAGATAGATAATAGATAAATAAAACTACACAGAAAACAATAAGGTTCAATTTAATGTAAATACTCATGAAGGCAGATTATTGGAATACATAATTTTTATAGAGCCTCTAAGAATGCGATATAGTCCAGAATTTTTTACATTTTTAGTGTTATCCACACTTAGGAAAGAGAAATACTTTTTAGAAAACATATATAAATTTGAATGTAGCGGGATTTGAACCAGCGCCTCTTTGGAAACAACCAACAAAATAAGTTGTAACAAGCATATAAGAATTTCAACATACTCTAATGAAAATGCATAGTCCTTAGTTTATCAGAGCGCTTCTACGGTTACCAAAGACAACCTGCACAGGTTCAAATCTCACTACATTAAAATTTATATATGTTTTCTAAAAAGTATGTAGTACAGTAGTTTAACCAAATATAGCATGGAAGGTAGTACCCTTGAATCCCACATTTCCAGTTGGTTCATCTTGAAATGTTATATACATTCTGAAAAGAAGAGACACCATGAAAATTCTTAAATTTGTGTATATAAATAATATTTTATCGTATACTAGACTAAATAGAAACAGTAGAAAATAAAATTGAACACTATTGAAATGAAAGATTGAATATGGCACAATATATCATATTTTTGGGTCCTACCTGTCATTTGCAACACCCAATTCTTTTTCTATCAAATCAAAGAGAACTTTTGAATGTTTCTTATTTTGTTCAACTCCCAGGGCACCAATTGACATGAGATTTGCAACTGCACATGGTTCAGAGCTGCCTCCAAAACTCATTAGAACTTCTGGGATAACAGACACTACACAGTACTGGAAGATAATAGATTCATCAATTTAGTAATTCACATGATATATCGGTAAAAGATAGCATTCACAGAATAGGAGTTGGTACAAAAGAACACAAGAATATGATGTACGAGTCCAATTTGTGGCGTATTTTATTTCAGTATAATGGTACCTACTTGTTCTGGTTTTCCAAGAGCTTTAGCTAGCACAGGGATTGCTTTACTAACAAAATCCTGTGGAATTTTAGATTTTGGTATATTCGTTTCAATTCTAAAATGAGGCATTTTTAAAACAAAAATATCTTAAATTAGAACGAATTTACGAATTGTATATAATACTTTATATACAAATCGCCACTACGCAATTAAGCGCTTGAAGCTCACTTCCAATCAGTTGTTACTGAATCTTATAAGATAATCAAATGTATTTTAACTTTTAGACTCGAAAGTTCAAGTCAATATCAAGTGTTTTTAAATAGATAGTAAAGCTGAAGCAGAGCTGAAGGAATGTTATACTATATAGAGCAAGTAAAATTATACTCTACTTAAAAGGTATAGAGTACAATATAGCTTGTTAATTGTTATACTTATGTTCATTGGCATTCGTTCTCTGTGGCTCGGTGACTTGGGTGGGGGGTGTTAGGTAATTTTCAAAGATGTCAAAACAAACCAATTACAAGTTTACAAGTTATATATGCATTTGTAATCAACGTTAACCTATGAACTTCATGGCAGTTCTCCTAAAATTGTTATTTTTAACCAAACATTATGTCTTTTTTAAAACCAGTGTGTCAGATGTAAGCTTGGACATTATAATGCACGTTTATTAAAGTGGCATCTATGAACAACCCCTATTTATTTTATAAATGGAATTTTTAAAAAATGTGTTAATACGGACAATGACAATTAGTGTAGAATAATGATTAGCAACTGAAGGAAAATGAAGCAGTGGTACCAACAATGATTCTTTACAACAGAATTGAAATTAAATACTTACTTATTTAGCTTCACGCTATATTACTAGTGGGAAAATCAGAGAGAATGGAACGCCAAACGCTACGGTCTCTGTATACCTCTTTCACCTCGTCCACTATCATCAACTATTCATACATACCAACTGGGGCGGCGTGATTTTCTTCCTTCAGTATCTTTTATACTGTATTTTTGAAGGTTCATTAATCGCTCATTAATCTTTTTTGCTATTCGTTCATCATCAATCCATTCGCACGGTCTATTATATTCTCACCGGGAAAAGTATGATTGACTTTTTCCTAGCAGATCAATATATTTAAGGTTAAGTCGTGGACACACGAGTGCTTAGGATGCTATCCTGGGAACAGACCAATATGTAGTCGTTGCTTCTGTTTCATTTGAGGTACGAGACGTCCAAAGTCGAATTATCGCATAAGAAGTTGGAAGTTTAAGATCTCTCGATCAAAGAGGAAACTTCCAAAATATTAGATATCTTTGAAACAGAAAACGGAAACGTAGAAGTATACTCTGGTATTATATTTAAGAATTATATAAGAAAAGCAGCGACAAAACTATGTGGTAAATGAAAACGAGGTTTTAGTAAAAAGCACCATAAATGGTGGGATGATAAAATAAAAGAAACTGTAGAGAAAAAAGCTCGTTAGGATCATAAGGCGCCAGATAAGTCTTTTTAAAAAAGAAAAAGGATAAGCTACAAAAGAACCAAACGAGAGTACTGATAAAGATAAAGCGTGAAAGTTCTGAGAAAGAAAGAAATAAAATGTTAACGAGCAACATTTCTAACGAAATTTTAGTAATTCCTAAATTTGTTTACTAATTTGCCACACATGTAAAATGTGTGGCAAATTAGTAAGTAGTAGCAGTAAGTAGGTCGCAGGAGGTCCTAAACCAAGAATTGTTTTTAAATGTTTGACAGGGGTGTAAGATATTTCGGGAGACTACCTCGGTACAACACTTTAATCGCTTCCCGTGTTGTAAAGTCCACTTATAGAGATCACTCAGCCTGTGTGCGAGAAGGAAAAGGCACGTCTCAGTATGAAGTGACACAAAGTGACATGCGAGGGTAAATTTCCTTTCCAAAGGAAATCCTCTCTAAAAGACGAACCAGAGCTTGTTCTTGCATTTGAAAGAAATGAAGAAAAGACAGATGCAGTTGCAGAAGAATGAAAGAAACGTAAGATATGTAACATTAAATCCCCCATAACTAGCTGTGTAAATTGTCCTAAATTGTATGGGTTGCGAAAATACATAATAAGACTAAGCTGACTGTATCTTTTATAGTTAGCCAAATCACTACGCCGAGGTATAAACTGGCTCAACATGCCAAGGACTCTTACCATTTTGTTTATGTAGCTAAGAAAGAAACCATACTGACATACTTCGATAGTGAATCTTACCACCATCCTACACATTTTTCTACCATTGGCAAATCATTATTTCAAAGAGCCCACCAACTCTGCGACACTGAACACCTAGGGGACGAGCTTTGATAGGTGAAGAATTCTTTTCATCAGAGCAAGATGCCTACTCCCCTCCAGCGTTATCAGAAGACCCCAAGTAAAAAGACAACAGGGACTTCTACCACATGAACATTGTAAGAAAAGCTTCCATTAAAACTATATTTAAGTATAACAAGAAAGTAAATCCAATTATTAAGACCAGTGAAACGTAATTTTCCTCCGCAGTGTGTAGACCTATAAAAACTACATAGTAACTGAGATTTAACATATATTATTCAAAAAAAGGGAAGCATCGGTATTAGGGAAAGGAACACATCTCCGATGTCAAGAATGGACATGTATTGAAGTCAGCTACGTCTGGGTAAAGAGCAGTAAACCTAACCATAACATCGGGTTTTATAAATCACAAACCCTCGCTCGGGAGAAAAAATATATACAGGAGGAAGGTCACGAAAAAACATAAGAAACTCCCGCATGGCATTTATAAAGAGATTGACGAGTGGTAACAGTGGATAAAGTAAAACATACAGAGAGTAGGGCTTTTGGCGTTCCGTTTTCTCTGATTATCCCGCTAGAGATAAAGTGAGATGTAAAAAATAAAGAATAATGAAAAAAATAAATAAAAAGAACTAAAGAATATTAATAGAAATCGTTCAGTTTTAGATATATTTTATTAACTCTACATCTAAAATTTAACTTAAATTAGCTTATTCTTGTATTGTTACTGTGTATGCGAAAAACAGTATTATAATATTTATAACGTTTTCATTACACTGAAATTGAATGCCATGGAAGTGATATAGCAAGCAGATTTAAAAGAATAGAATCATAGAAAAATTCACGAACAAAATTTAGGTACTACGTAAATTTTTAGTCATAGCTGGCTTAAACATAAAAAAATCATCCCACGACCCATTCGTGAGTTCGTGAGACCTATTAGAAATATGTCTGAGATTCAGGACTAAAATACAGCCTGAAATCCTACCCATTTGTCTACTCTTAAAAGCTAATAATCATTGTCTTCAGCTTACTTCTCTTTCAGCGTCATTGTCATCTTTTACCATTTTAATAGCAATGACGTCGCAATCAATGATGTTTTTACATAAAACACTTTGAAATTTATTATAACTCAAAAAAAACAGTACGTTAGATAACGTATTTTCGTGGTAATATTTAAAACCAAAGCTCGGTTGATCAATGACCTTATTTTTATAAACTTTTTTGCGATCGATGTTTGTGTAGCTACACCTAAATTATAAGCACGTTTTATTATTAAAAACTTTAAGTACTTATTTCATTGAAAGTAGCAAAAAATGTAATATGGCTTAATTACGAATATTTTTGAAAAGTAATTAGCTAAGAATACACCAAATCTCCACGTAAAATATTAAATTTTTTGAAGGTTTTTTTAAAATATTTTTTTGTATATACACTAAATCATTAAACTTGTCTAGACTACTTGTTTATTATTTAGTTGCGTATTTAATACGATTTTCATCTTCTTAAAATAATTTACTATTAATGAGTAAACACAAGGAAATTGAAATTTGTGCGTTAAAAGGAACTACGGAAACTACTACGGAACTGCCCACGATTTTCAGATAGAAATATAAACTTTAATAATACACCATATAAAATTCTACTAATTACTAATTTTTAATTTAATAATATTCATTTTTTAGATAATTTATTAGTAAAATATTACATAATGTCTCTACACACCATTACTTGGTCTTTTTGAAGGCAAAATATCGGCGCTATTAATAATATTTTTTTTCTGAAAGTAAAATATTTATTTAAATTATTGTGTTCGATATTACAAACAATAACATTAACCCTAACTAAACATATGATCTAAATATTCCATCATAAATGTTAAATCCAATTAACATTCTATATGGCAGTTCTCCAAAACGCTCAAATTTTAATTTCCTTGTGATTACTCATTAATAGTAAATAATTTTAATAAGATGAATATCGTATTAAATACTTAACTAAATAATAAACAAGGCGTCTAGACAAGTTTGATGATTTAGTATATACAAAAATATATTTTAAGAAAAAACCTTCAAAAAATTGAATATTTTACGTGGAGATTTGGTGTGTTCTTAGCTTATTTCTTTTCAAAAATATTCGTAATTAAACTATATTAATTTTATTTGCTATTTTTAATGAAATAAGTACATACTTAAAGTTTTTAATAATAAAACGTGCTTATAATTTAGGTGTAGCTACACAAAAATCGATCGCAAAAAAAATTCATAAAAATAGCGTCATTGATCGAGCGAGCTTTTGTTTTAAATATTGCCACGAAAATACGTTATCTAACGTAGTGTTTATTTTGGCTTATAATAATGTTAGCATGCAGAGCTTTAATTTCCGACGGTCCAATTGACGCCACGGATGCTTTAACAATTTTTTAAATAAGTCTTAAACTGGATTCTCCTAATTTTAGCACATGAATCGTCATTGATATCTTTATTTACTACTTATAGATTTAAAATGTTTCGGCAATCGTTAATATATACTTATATTGACATTTTGAACAAATCTGTAACCAGCAAATTTCACGTACTATGAATGAGTTTTTCATAAAATTCCAACGTGTTTTATGTAAAAACATCATTGGTTGCGACGTCATTGCTAGTACAATTGTAAAAGATGGCAATGACGCTGGAAGAAAAGTAGGCGAAGACAATGATTATTAGCTTTTAGAGTAGACGAATGGGTCTGATTTCAGGCTGTAGTCCTGAATCTTAGACATATTTCTAATAGTACTAGTACTCACTGATGGGTCGTGTGAAGAATTTTTAATGTTTAAACCAGCTATGACTAAAAATTTACGTAATACCTAAATTTTGTTCGTGAATTTTTCTAAGATTTTATTCTTCTGAATCTTCTTGCTATATCACTTACATGGCATTTAGTTTCAGTGTAATGGAAACGTTATAAATAATATTACTGTTTTTAGCATATAGAACAGTACAAAAATAAGCTA
>JAAIXJ010001892.1:92830-244917 GCA_013403705.1 Heliconius hermathena | reverse complement strand
AAATTAATAAACAACCTTAGGAATTACTAAAATTGCTCGTTAACATTTTATTTCTTTCTTTCTCAGAACTTTCACGCTTCATCTTTATCAGTACTTTCGTTTGGTGCCTTTGTAGCATATCCTTTTTCTTTTTTAAAGAGATTTATCTGAGGCCTTATGATCCAAACGGCCTTTTTTTCTCTACAGTGTCTTTTACTTTATCAACACATTTATCGTGCTTTTTACTATACCTCCTTATCATTTACCACATATTTCTGTCGCTGCTTTTCTTATAGAATTTCCGTTTTCTGTTTCAAAGATGTCTCATATTTTGGAAGTACTTATTCCTCTTTGATCGATGGATCTTAAAACTTCCAGCTTCTTATGCGATAATTCGACTCCAAGTTTGGACGTCTCGTACCTCAAAATGAAACAGACTCCTTATTATAGCAACGATTACATATTGGTCTGTTCCCAAGATAGCATCCTAGGCACTCGTGTGTCCACAACTTAACCTTAAATATACTGATCCGCTAGGAATAAGTCAATCATACTTTTCACGGTGAGAATATAATAGAACGTGAAAATGGATTGATGATGAAGGAAAAGCAAAAAAGATTAATGAAGAAAAAGTGAGCGGTAATAAAGATAGACCTTCGAAAATACAGCATCAAAGATAATGAAGGAGAAAAATCACGTAAAAAGCATGAGGACGCCCCAGATGGCATGTATGAAAAGTTGATGATAGAGGACGAGGTGAAAGAGGTATATAGAGACCGTAGCGTTTGGGGTTCCGTTCTCTCTGACTTTCCCACTAGTATTACAGCGTGAAGCTAAATAAGTAAGTATTTAATTTCAATTATGTTGTAAAGAATCATTATTGGTACCAGCGCTGGAGAAAAATGATTTTTCTCCAGTTGCTTAATCATTATTCTACACTAATCGTCATTGTCCGATTTAACACATTTTTTAAAAATTCCATTTATAAAATAAATAGGGGTTGTTCATAGATGCCACTTCAATAAACGTGTATTATAATGTCCAAGCTTACATCTCACAGCAAAATTACGGCTTTACACGCTGGTTTTAAAAATTACACTTTTTTTGGTTAAAAATAACATTTTTAGGAGAAAAGCCCTATAGTTCCAAACTCACACGAGGCACTTCCTAGACCACAACATGCGCCAATTATTATCTCTCTCTCTCTGCCTGTTTTTATATATACAGAGTGTTTTTTTCAGCACCACTTTTCACTTTAAATTCTTTTAAACAAAATAAATAATAAAATTATCGTTGTAAAATAAAAAGCCTTTTCTCAAGAACAACGCACGCAGCCATAAACCTGTCAAAGCCTCGTACCGAGAGCCTCTTGATTTCGCCTTGTGATAGTATTGATTAAGCTTTAGAATAAAAACTAAGAAATGAGCGTGATAATTATATAAAATAATAATAATTCTTTAAGTATATAACAATAAACTATTCTTGTCTTCTTAATTAATTAAATTTAAAATGATCTTATAAATAAATAAAAAAAACATTATTATATTTAAATATAATTTTTATTATTTAAAAATTTCAACATAGTATTTTATTTTATTCTTTACTTAAAGGTTAAAAACGAAAAAAAAACACGTAAGTAATATGAAATGAAAGCCAATTTACTTGGTTGAACTCAAAATATTTGATTTCGTTTATATTATAGTTGTAATATTTTGGAGAATTATTTTTTGTTCTTGATAATTTGACTTTGTCTATGTTTTTATTTACATAATACAACTTAGAATATATAAATATGTGTGGGAATTACCTTATACTTTTCACACAGATAATATAATAAAAATAGATAAACATTTATTGCTTGTATTAATTACAATAATAATATAAAAAAAATGTTCTTGAAATTTTTAAAATAAGCAAATAATAAACAAATGTACAATTATGAAAATATATTTTTTTCAGTTTATGCTGCTAGTCATATTATTGTATATATTTACTCCTTTGTAGAATTATTTATGGTCGGTACTTTACACGTAAGTTAAACTAAAGTGGATATAAGTTTTGAGTAGTCACACTGAAGTCAAGTATTAGTTGGAAAACGTTTATTATAAATACTCATTCGTGAAAAGTTTTTATTCAATAATCGTCTGTTTGTAATAATATATATTGTTATATAATTATTACTTATTTTGTATAACGTACTACCAATTACCGTACTAACAATCAATACGAACTTTAAATTTCATTAATAGTGTTATTGTTTTGCTTATCAGCATAATAGTGTTGAGGTGTACAAACTACAAAGGAGAGGCCATTTTGAAATCATTAAAAATATAATAGTTCTTAAAACATATATCGTAAATCGTAATTTACATCTACATAGTCAGCAACCGAAACCACATCGCCTACTATGGGGTCTGAAAATTCAACACCAGCAAAAGTAAGGTAAAGGAAACATTATTTTGCATTAATTTAGTTTTATTTATATTATTATGTTATACGTACATTTTATATAAATGTATTTACGATTTATTTAAAATGTGAATCAGAAACTTAATATGTATCTTTTGTAGGATTCATGTTTGAGTTTCATGAGGAGATTGCTGTTATAAAATAATTTTAATAATAATCCTTAATATTACTTTAATATTGTGATAAATCACTTTATGAAAATAACTGAAAGGATATATATTTTTTATTTTTAGAAATGATCATGTTGACAGAAATTATACTGAAAAGGCAATACAAGAAGCTTTAGAGCGACAACGACAAATGTTTGAGCAAAAGTGTAACATGATAATTCAATCACAATCACCACATTATCCTACTACTCCAAACAGTTTTAGTTATAACAGGTAAGCTTAATACTCCAAATATAATTATGAAATACTTTGCAATAATAATCTTCAACCTGCTGTTGAGCAACAGCACAGCATCTTACTATGGTACAAAGTGAGGTGTTAAGTTCTGTTAATCAACATTTAATCTTACTTAAATTAGCTATGACTATCTCTGCCCTATTACATGTGATATAAAGCATAAATCTTTGAAATAATATTTTTTATGTTTGTGCAAATTCTTATTTATATTATTATTTATTTTATTTGGTAAGGGGTTCTATTCCCGTTCATGTTAGTGAATTATTATTTATTTATATATTTTTTCCCCTCTGGTAACATGGCAAATGTGTGGTATTGAGCTTTGCTAGTTAACATGTAATGCTTCCAAACTTTCACAGAAAACAGTTAGTCTTAACACTTTGTTCCTTCTGCCTACTCTGCTATATGCGGGAAACAATGTAAAGTTTAAAAATAATAACAATTAAGTATTTTATCTTTAGTTTTCCTCCACCACAAATGCCAGCTTCAACAAGTAACACTTTGTACCCTAATATACAAGAACATAGGATCATGGAAAACAATCCATTTATTCAAGGACATGTACAACCTCCATGTGCCCCAAATTTAGTTGAATTTCCGTAAGTAATAAAAAATATATGTTTAGATATTAAAGTTAAGTTCATTGTGTCATCGGTCATTGTGACTCACCTGGACAGGATGAATTGTGGTAATTGAAGGTTCAATTCCTACTCGGAATAATAAATATATATTACTCACATTTGCTTGCTCTGCCTACTTTGCTTAAAAATGAAGTTCTTACAGGAATCCATAATATAGGACTTTAGATTTTATTTTTTGTATATAAGTGAAATTGTGAACATCAACTATACTTTACCAACTACTATTTTTTTTATTTACATTTGAAACTTTCAAACTAATAATAATAAATAAATTGTGTTATTTAGATCCTCTTATGTGGTGCCATCTGCTCCAGTTGAATCTCCTCAAAGTTACTATGTAGGAATTAATCAACAAACTAAAAGCAAAGGTGCCATCTCTAAATGCCGGTGAGTGTAACTTAACTTAACTTCACACTGTATCCCTAGGAGGGTAATCTGAGAGAATAGTGTGCCAAACACTACACTACTACTGTCTCTACATACCTTTTTTGCCTCGTCCACTGTCAGCAACTTTTTCATACATAATCTTAACCTTTGTGTGACCTTCCTCCAGTATCTTTGTTATTTTTCGAAGGTCAACCAAGGTCTCCCCCTACCTGTCTTACTGCTCACTTTGTCATCATATATCTATTTTGCCAGTCATTTCATCACTCATTCTTTGGAATGTGCCCAAACCAGCTGAGCATGTTCTTCATTCTCGCCGTGACATCCTCGTTACTACCTGCCATTTTGTGTATCTCTTCATTGCGGATTCGATCAGCTAAGCTGACTCCGCTTATCCTACGAAGAGATCGCATCTCCACAGCATTTGTCTTTCTTTCATTCTTATACTGTAATACCCACGTTTCGTTGCCGTATAACAGTCTAGGCACCAACACTGTATTGTGTACGACCAAACGTGCAGCTGTGCTGACGTTTCGCCGTCTCATCAATGCAGCTAAGGCTCCGTTAACTTTGTTACCGGCGGCAATACGCCTTTCCACATCCACCTCGTATCTTCCATCTCTACTGAACATACTTCCCAAATAATTAAGGTGAGTGTAAATGACAAAAATTCCAATCCTTGAAGTCATGTGGTCGTATTGCAGTGGCACATGGTATGAATGTAAATGCTACGACCTTTGGCTTAATTCAGACTTACGGAAATGACTATTTTTATTTGCCAGCTCTGGCAAGACTTATCAAGACAAAGTATTGACTTCTGCCACTAAAATCACTCAATATTCGAGCCATTGGGTGGAAATTGGGGACCCAAGTGTATTCTCACTAGGTTCCCTCTATCTTAATACTTATTTTGAGCAAAATGAAATTCACTTTCAAAACAAGAGACAGCCACTTGCTTCCTACATTAACTCATCTTATTCAACTCTATATTAGATTATAAATTAGTAATTATTATTTTCGTAATAAAATAACGAGTTAATAATATAAATATAATATAAAAAAAGTAATAAATTAAATTATTAATATTCTTCTTTGCGAAATTTACGCATATTATGTTGTTCACATGTGGTGTTTGCTTTTTTGTCTATGTGTCTGCTATGGCCAGATTATTAACCATTAATCAAATTATTTATAGAGACAATCAGGCGAGACAATCTAATAATAATAATCAAAATTTGGGCTGTGTGTCATGTTCAGGCAGCTATGGAATGTATATTTACCAATGCCAAAATGGTCACAGTTCCTGTATGAAATGCAAATCTACTTATAAACCTTGTGGCATATGCTCTAAACCCATAACAGAAATGAGAAACATAACTCTTGAAACACTCATAGCGGATATGGGGATCAACAAAAACGATAATCAAGTAAGTTTTAATTTATATAATATAGAAAAGTTACAAGAGTAACAGATATATGTTGTTAAATATAACACAAGTTGGTATGTGTTTACTGTGCAGATAGTATGGCTGTGGACATAAATTTACTCAGAGATATCTAATAATTTATTCATATTAAATATTTAAGGATTAGAGGCCGGTCGTGGCGCAGCGGCACGAAGTGTGACTGTAAAACCGACTGGTTGTGGGTTCGATCCCCACTCGAGGAGATGAAATATTTACTTAAATTTATATTTCCATTTCTTCGCTCTGGTGTCGAGGTTAAGCGCGGCGTTGAGTTCTGCCACTCAACACGCAATGCCTCCAGAATTCGGCAGAAAGTGGGGAACAGAGTGTCTTAACACTAGATTCCCTCTGCCTACCCTGCTGTGTGCAGGATACAGCGTGAAGCTGGTTTGGTTTGGTTTTTTTTTTTCATATTTTAATTTCATCACTCTGGTGTCCAGGCAAAGTGCGGCGTTGAGTTCCGCCACTCAAGCCACAATGTTCTGAATTCGGATTAAGAGTGGAGAATGGAATGTTGTGACACTTACACATATTTATATATTCTCTGCCTACTCTGCAATGATTGATAAAGAGTATATTTTAATAATATATAATTTTGTTTTAGGAAAAAATTAAATGCACAAATGCGAAAGATGGTTGCCGTCTTTCTTTCACCAAAGAAACTTTGACTGATCATTTAAAAGAATGTCCCTTTATGGACTTAGACTGTCCATTATCAAAAATATTTGGTATTTGTAAGTGGAAAGGTAAGTAAGTTGTGTTTATTAAGTTACAGCACATATCAATATATGTAAAATAAAAATAAATCAGCTTCACGCTGTATCCCGCACACTGCAGGGTAGGCAGAGGGAACCTACTGTTAAGACACCCCGTTCGCCACTTTCTGCCGCATTCTGGAGTGAATCTAGAAATGGAAATATTGAAGTATGCTGGCAGAACCTTAGGGATTGTATAAAGGAAGCGTTAGGGGTATGTGGTAAAGGAAAAAGAGGCTTTAGGCAAATAGCGCGATGAATGGTGAGATGACGAAGTGCAAGATACTGTAGAAAGATAGAAGAAGATATGGTAAGATTATAAAGCCTCAGGTAAGGATAAAAGTATGAGAGAGATAAGAAAGGAAAGAGTATAAACTGTAAAAGCACCAAACTAAAGCAGGTACTGATAAAGATGATGCATGAAAAGTCAGAGAATGAAAGAGATGAAAGGCTAATAAATAACTTCAGTGAAAACGCGAAGCTTTTCTGGCGACAAGTTAGTGTTTCTCGAGGTTGCTCGCTAACCTGTAGTGTAAAAACGGTCCTTTCGAAAGACGGTGAAAATTAATTAGAACAACCACACGTTTTGCAGCGAAGGGCGTAATTTTACAAGGAGATATATGAATGTGATGACGCCTCAGTCTCAAGTAATAGCAAAACGCTAAACCTTAATGTAGCTGATGGCGAAATCAGTTTAAAAGAAGTTGATAGTGCAATACGAAGTTTGAAATGTGGTAAGGCACCAGGAGCAGATGAAGTAATTGCCAAGATGATCAAATATGATGTAGTAAAGTTTATGCTAATGTTAGCAAGAGGAATGCTAGATAGATCCGAAAGGTTATTATGGGAGGCCCAAGGAGGCTTTAGACCTGGAAGAGAGTGTATGGATCAGATCTTTTCCCTTCGCATAACCACGGACGGACGGAAAATTTTGGCCGTTAACCAAAAACTTTCTGTGCTTTTGTGGATGAGAACATTTGGATGGAATTGTGAGAACGAAATTATGGGAGATACTAATCCGGTACAATGGGAGCGAACCTTCGCTGCAGGCTGTTAAATCTCTTTACAGAGTTCACTCAGTCTGCGTGCGAGTAGGTCACCTTGGTGTGACATCCAATTGGGTGTTAAAAAATGATGCGCCATGTCAACTTGTTTGCTCAATTTGTATTTGTATAGCAGTCTCCAAGGTGTAAAACAAAGTGACATTGGAGTGAAAGTAGGGTGACCTGAATGTAAATTGCCTGCTGTACAGTGCTCATCGCATCTTCAGAATGCGAGTTGCAGGCATTAGTCACCACTCTGATAGAAGGTTATGAAAGTCTAAGTCTGAATGACAATAAGTCAAATATTCTGGTATTTGAAAGAAATGAAGAAAGGACAGAATGCAAGATCAGCATAAATGGTAAGAAATTAGAACAAGTGAATGACGTGGTATATTTATTTGGGAAGTATGTATGTTCTGGTAACAGGGTTAACGGAGCCTTAGCTGCATTGTTCAGACGGCGAAACGTCAGCACAGTTGCACATTTGGCCGTACACAATGCAGTGTTAGTACCGACGCTGTTATACGGTAGCGAAACATGGGTATTGCAGAAGAAGAAAGAAAGATACATATTGTGGAGATACGATCTCTTCGTAAGATATGCGAAGTCAGCTTTGCTGATCTGGAATGAAGAAGAACCTGTTCAGCTGTTTTGGGCACGTCGAACGAATTAGTGATGAAAGAATGGCAAAAAAGATTTATGACGGAAAAGTGAGCATTAAGAGAGGTAGGGGTAAAACTCAGGTAACTTTCGAAAACACAATATCAAAGATACCGAAGGAAGGTCACTTAAAAAGTATGAGGACCCCTCATGGAGGGCATGAAGAGGTTGATGACAGTGGACGAGGCGAAAGAGGTATGTAGAGACCGTAGCGTTTGGCGCTCCGTTCCTTCTAACTGCCGATAAGTTAAGTTAATAATGATATTTTCAGGGAAAGTGAGCCAATTATCTGTTCACTTTAATGATGTGCACCCAGAACACTGTATTGCTGAAGTGGGAAAACCAATGACTTTATTGGACACAAACACTGAATCCGTAATTGTACATTTTATTAAACTTGGTTCATTTAACTTTTTATTTTATATCAAACGTGACAAGGAACAAACAATATATATGACAGCTCAGTTATTCGGCACTAAAGTGAGTGCTTCAAAATGGACATACGAGCTTCATGTGTACAATAAAAAGGCACCCAGACGGAAATTTACATATATAGATACTTGTAATTCATATAGCGTACCAGTCGAAGATATATTTAATAAAGGCCAATGTGCTATTATTAATCAGCAATATGCATCAACATTTTTTAATAATAAAGAATTAATTTATGAATTTTATCTAAAGAATTTACCTAATAATAAAAAATACCGCTTAGCAAAAACAGAACTAAATGCTTAGCAAAAGCATGATATATTGATGTTTAGCGTTAAGAATTTATATTGAAAAATATATATAATATTTTATATATTACTATAATAATTTTGTTTTCTCTTGTTAAATTTAGAGGTGATTTGTTGCACTGCACTATCTTACTTAGTACAATAGTTGTTGCTTTGAGTGCCACTTACAAAAGTTATGTACGTCTTGTTTAAGTGGATAATATGTGAAATATTTAAACTATCATATTATATTTATAATATTATTAATTATAATTTAAATAGATTTAATGATTAAAATTTATATAGCATTATTGATGATCTATACTTATAATAAAATTGTAATGGATCGGTGTCAGTATATGTAAGATAGACATATAAGAAAAAAATGTTTTTGGGGTTTTTATTACAGTAATAGAACTCTTTTTTTTATTTGTAATTTATCAGTCTGTGATGATTTTATTTGGAACAGGAGACCAGTGCCTCGGTCTTCATTCAGAGTATGTGGTTTCGTTTTGAGTCTTCTCATCATGCTGGAGTTACTCATCAAATCCGAGCGAGAGGATTGGTGTGGAGTTTTACGCGTTCCATATGCAGCTTCTTGTGATGCTCAATCTCTTAAGGATGCATTTGGAATGTTTAGATATTTATGTATTTCTTTTGTGAACCACGGCGAGTTTGCAATATTCATTAGTATATTATTTTGTATCCTTTGCTACTTTTGCTTTGGGACTCCACACAACTGAATTCCATAGGTGCAAATTGACTTCAGTATTGAATTGTATTAGCAATTTGTTGCCGTAACTAAGTACAGAGTTTCTTCCCATCATCCAGTATAAGATTCTGTATTTCTTTGTTTTTTTTTTGTGGAAAAGGACAAGGCAAACGAGGATTCGGGTTACCTGATGGTAAGTGATTACCGCCGCCCACGGCCCCGTGCAACACTACAATATTATTTCTTTGTTGTTTATTTGGTGTCTTTTCTTGCTTAATGTGTCCGTGTGAAAGCCCAGATATTTAATGCAGTTCGAATGAGGTAGTATATTGTTACCAAGGTGTATAGGTTTCTTACCGCAGTATAATAGTGACGTGATTTAGTTTCGGCGCGTTCGCTCGGATTCGTCATTTTTGCAATCAATCGTAAGCCATATTTCATTGAATTTGTAGTCTTGGGATAGTTGTCTACTGCTTATAATATTATATTTCTGCTTATAAGGCAGTGCCATCAGCATAGATTGCACTTTACACTATTTGGTTCTGGGAAGTTTCACTTAACATTTAGTGTTCCCGCCATTCAGCACACAATGCCTTCAGAAATCGGCGAAAAGTGCGGAATGAAATGTTTTTACACTAGGTTCCCATATTCCCTTTACCTACCCTGCCATGTGCGGGATAAAGCATAAGGCCCAAAAACTTCAACACGTATTATTTTTTTTTAAATATATATAGGATGTTCACTAAAAGAGAAAGTGCTATAAAAAATTGTCCTTGTTTAGGTAAATCCACGTCAACTAATGTGATCTGTTTTTAATCTTGAATATACACAATATTGATTTGGTTGTAACAAACTATGTTTATAACTTTTTTTAGTGTTCAAATGTGTCCTTTGTAAGTAACTGTGTGTAATCTTTATGAATTAATAAATGATCTTAAATAAAAAAGTTTTATTATTTATATAATAATTTGCCACTAGCCTTTCTTAATTTTATATTGGTCAACTCCACATAGTTTAATTTTAAATTCTTCTAAAAAGAGAGAATTCTGTATCAATTTCAGAACTGTAGGTCGACGGAAATTAGGTACAATTTATAAAATTTACAAACTTAAATTTGCAAGCGTATATATTGATTTTGGTTTTCTTTTGTAATAAAAAGAATTAAATATAAGTTCCCATTTTTTTTTATTTTTTCCATTGTTGGTTCAAAAATGAGAACTTGCTAAAGTAAGTTTTAATCATCCAAAATTTCATACAAAATGCTTAAAAAATAATGCATAAACTCCCGTCTCAATCTTTTGTGTTGATTTAAAAACCATTTTTTTTTCTATACTTTAAGGTCTACGATGACCTGGATATTTCATATTCGTTCAATATCTTCATACTTTCTTGAGATAAATGGTCTTAACAAACGGACAACAAAGTAATCCTATAAGGGATCCGTTTCTTTCTTTTGCGTAAAAAATATATGATTTAAAGACTACGAACTAAATGTATATAGAATATATTAAATAAATGTTATTTAATATATTCTATATACATTTAGTTTAATTAAAAATATTGTAATGGTTATACAGTAAAGAAAATAAATCCTGCATCATATTATTTTTAATTCATAAGATCTTTACAATCTGCAATATAAGCTTCGTCATCTAAATCTACAGGGTGAATATCACTAATTCTTAAATATTTTTTACATAAAACAGACCAAATTGTCTCACACAATATAAGGGCCACTCACAAATTACGCCACACGAATTTCATAATTTCTTTTACCCTTCCACGTCATTGTATATTTCTAAAACGTCTCTAAACCTTATGTGATGTCACATTGCAAATTTTACACCCTATAAATTATTTATGTAAAACAGCAGTTTACAAGTTTAATATGAAATAAATAAATCAGCTTCACTCTGTGTCACGTACACAGTAGGGTAGGCAGAGAGAACATAGTGTTAAGACACTCCACATTCATCCACACTTTCCGCCGGGTTCTGGAGGCATTGAGTGTTAAGTGGCAGAACTCAACGCCGCGCTTTGCCTCGACACCAAAGCGAAGAAAGAATATAAATGTAAGTAAATATTTCACCTCCTCGAGTGGGGATTGAACCCACAACCAGTCGGTTTTGCAGCCACACTTTGTGCCTCTGCGCCACGACTGGCCTCTACAAATTTAATTTGTTTCTTATAATTTGTAATGTGATTCAATGAAATTCAGTATTAACCCTCTCTTCTTGTAACACTTTTTCGACCCCCTCCTCTCTTTAACATGTAACGTAATTTATGGATGGCCCCTAATGAAAAAAAAAATAAGTATACCATTGAAAAGTGAACACATTTTAGTTCGTATGTTAACTTCGAAATTATTTTAAAGCAACAATCCTTGTAACAAACAAGTTTGTGGACGGCATGAGATTTAACATTTCAAATTTTAGATTTATTAGAGATTATGCCGTCAAAAATAACATAATAATATTTAAATTAATTAATTAAATTCAAGATTTATTTATAAATATAAAGTGTTTCAAACAGTGGCAGTGAAAATGCACAACTAATTTTAATGTGCCACACATTTCTTAATTTCTATCTATAATTTGCAAAATAACCACAAAAATTACAAATGCGTTTATAATGTAATACTTTAATAATAATAAAAGTTTTTGTGAAAAATATTTGTTCTTCTTATAATTGAAAACAAAATATTTTTCGAATGTTAATATTGTTATATCCCATAAAATATGAACTACATTTTAAGACCCATTTCAAATATTTCATAATTTAATATAAAAGGCTGGGCCAAATATAAAGAAGTTTTTAAACGAATATAGTAAAACACAAGAAATATTTTTTCAACTTGTTTCTTTTTGGAATAATAATGAAATTCACGAGTCATTGTCCATGACCAGTTTAAAATATATTTATCTTATCCAATTCCCGTTCCCTGTAGTTGCAATAATATATTGTTACGTTCTCATAGGCGTGTCTAGAGATATTTTCAAAGGGGGCTGGCTTCGATTCTTTTACATGGTTAAACGACAATGTAGTACAAAATTTAAATAATGCGTCTTTTAAAACACAGTATTAGGGTAAAAAAGACCCACGTGATTTCAGTATACAGCAATACAGGCTTACCAATATTGTCTATGGTTTACTGTTTTTTTTTTAACTACTCTTGGCCCCAGGATGCGCCCCTATCTTGTTGGCACGAACTCAAACTCATCTGTCATTTCATAGCAAATGTGAATTTTGAAGTCTGAATACTAAAAGTTTTGCAAAATTAAAAAATTTAGCTATATGCTTTATTTTAATAATTAAGACATAAATACTATCCACAATAGTTTAATTAACGCATTGTAGCGGGTTAATTATAAGTGCAGTTTACAATGATTTCAGTCTAATAAACGACTGCGACCTTCAAATGTGGTGGTAAGACGAGGTTAAACGAGGTTATAGGGACGATGGTTAAAGATATTAACTATGTAAATCTTCAACTTACTGTAAGGAGAATATAGGAATAAGATTTAGCAAGGATGCCTTACAATTTATTACATATACTCCGTAGGCGGTTCACACATGTCTTAATACGCCAAATTATTTAAAGAAATGTCAACTAAAGAGGGAGAATAATTATTTGACCCAAAACTTGTTTAGTGTGAATAAGTATTCACAATCTAGTCTGAATACAAGATAATTCTAAATATGTCTTTAATCAGTCTAATATGAAACAAATTTGATGCTTATATTATACAACAGTTTGAGAAAACCAATTTGTGACTCAAACGAACAATTACAAAATAGAAATCGCCTTTAAGTCAAGATTCCATATGCTGTAATCCCTGCACGATAATTAAAAGTTCTATACTATAGTTAGTTCGGCATTCAAGTGGCTACAAATTCAACTATAGCCAATTGTCTTAGGAAATTGCGTTCGTGAGATCTCGACCTGTCCAAAAACACGTACTTGACCCAAGGCTCATTAGGATGATGACGCCCTGAAACCACTGAGGAAGTGAATCCTAGCGACAGTGTACATGTATTATTATTAATGTACAATGAATCAAAGCAAACAATCTTAACTCATTTGACACAAATCAGCAGTGAAAAAGCAGGACAAGTTTATACTGAAAGAATTGACTTATGCACAGAAGGAACGAAAACTCAGCGCACGTCTTTCTCTTTTTTCTCGCAACAAAACCAAACCATTTCTGAATCAGTTACGTGCGTAAAAAAAATATATTATTTATGACAATCGTTCATTGCAATGTTTGGACCAAGATGAAGCACCAAAACACTGTGCGAAACGACAACGATCAATCAACAGAAGCTGATGGTCACTGTTTGATGATCTGGGTCAGGTGTCATGTACCGTGAACGCCAGATCTTGCCCCTTACTGATTATGATTTCCTTCAACATTAAAAAAAATGTCTGGAAAAAGATCAATTCCGCACATGTTGTTAAAGCCGCGTCTCAAGAATTGACTCCTGTGATCCAATGTTCTTAAGCACAGGAATAAATTATATATATATATATATATATATATATATATATATATATATATATATATATATATATATATATATATATATATATATATATATATATATATATATATATATATATATATATATATATATATATATATATATATATATATATATATATATATATATATATATATATATATATATATATATATATATATATATATATATATATATATATATATATATATATATATATATATATATATATATATATATATATATATATATATATATATATATATATATATATATATATATATATATATATATATATATATATATATATATATATATATATATATATATATATATATATATATATATATATATATATATATATATATATATATATATATATATATATATATATATATATATATATATATANTAAATCGGTTCAGTACTTTCAGAGAAAAATGCGGACAGAAATATGTCGACAGACAGACAGACAGACAGACAAGAAATTCAAAAAAAATCTTTTTGCTTTCTATTATTATTTTTAAGTGTCCCTCTATCCATTTCAGTCAAAATTACTAAATGTACAGACAAAATATTTTTACTGTCTTCTCTATATATAATAAGACAGTAAAAATATTTTGTCTGTTGTGTTTTGCAGTTGTCTGCACAATGAATAAAAAAAACTAGCTGGTTTCAAAACCATCACATAGAAGAATTTTCAACGAAAGGTTAACTTCACTTTCAAGGAAAGGCGAAACTGGAAGAGGGTTGATATTTATAGAAAAAAAATTATGTCATAAATGAAAACAGCACAAAGACATAAGCGCAACTGCTGATTTGTTTTTTATTATATTTGTCAATTTTTAACAATATTTATTGATTTATAGAAATGATTATATTAAATAACAAATTTAATATAATCATTTCTTGTATTTTAAACATTTTTTTTAAACATTTTTAAAGTGTTATTCCACACTTAGGAATGAAAAATACTTTTTTTGAAAATTCTTGTTTTTGTCTGGTACATTTGTTTCATTTTAAAATATTATTGTATAGCGCACTATACATCATGGATGATTAGATGAAGAGTGAGGACTATAAAAGACAGAGGAGTACGCACTAGCTAATAAGAAAGGGTCAGCTTCTGGTATAAAAAGTAAATAAACTGGCAGTAAACCATAGACAATATTGGTACTTTGTACTGCCATCAATTAAAATCAAAGATGTCTTGACTCTGTGTTTTACCCAACACAATAATCAACACAATAATTGTTTTGTTTGAATGAAAGACAGTTTCATTACATGTGCATATGTCTTTATATTCAGATTTTTTATTTGAAAAATCAAAATAAGACAAATATATAGTATAAAAATTGCATATTGTCTATTTTTTTAGTAAAAATTTTGATTTGACACATGGCCTATGCCCTTCTCCTACTGTTCCTACGCCCATGCTTCTATGATAAGATGATCTTATCATGTAAATAAACAACCCACTAACAAACTGACTAGATTTCAAGAGCAGTGTACACTTACTTGCTATAATATAAATAGTGTTACACACAAAATATCTAAAGACAATGCAAACTGTGCTTATAAAATAACAAAATAAATTAGCACAAATTGTCATAAAAAATATCGACAATAAAGCTAATGAGATCAATATTTATAATATTGTGATTTTAAGTTAATAACTAAGATTAGTAATTCAAACTTTGCCTTTAATAAGGAAATATTTACTAAAATCTGATATACATGTTAGATAAAACTTAGAGCAAGGAATGCTTAAGTAAACTATATTGTAAACAATCAACTACATCAAATAATAAACTGTATTATACATAATTGGTCAATTTAAATAAAGTATGAAATATATATATTTTTACTTTTTATGCAGAAATGCCATGCAATTTCAAGGTAATTGTTTATATTATGTGGCTTATCTTATCTTTAGGTACGTATTATCCTTTTGTATACCAATTTTTTTCCACCAAGGCCATAAATTATTTTGTTACTATTAATTGTTTATACCTCCATCATATGCATAATCAGCTTTATTATGCATGACTAAATGGTTGTCAACAAAGTAGAAACTGTCAGAACAAGTTTCAAAAGGTGCAGCAATCATCTCTTCGACTGAAATGCAAAATATTTATATTAAGTATAATTGTTAATAAAGATATGCAGTTGTGGCACTGCGTGACATTTGTGGGTTCAGATCCCACTTCGGGGAAAGAATGGTTTTATTGTCTCGTGTTGGTATGAACACATAGCTTAGCAATGAGTTCCAACTCTCAACATGTCTCGAAAAGCTGGGAAAAAGATATTAACATGATATTCCCTCTGCCTGCCCTATTGTATATGAGATATGGAGTGCTGTTATAATAAAAGCCATTTTAAATAAATATTTAAACAATATTTACAAAGGTAGAGAGTAAATAAGTCTTTGCAATACATTAATTATATTGCAGATAATATATAAGTAAGCAAAAATATTTTTATTCTCAGCTGCAAACAATATCTTGGCTATTTATATATTAGAGGTCCTCGCACAAACTCATGATATTAGTGTCAAAAAAACAGAAACAGTGCATGTAGTTCAACCACAAAAGCTTATAAAAAGAAACAAAGATTAATAAACATAAATTATACTAAAAAAAATTGCAAAAAGAATAAACCAAGCCCAATAAGTAGTTCATTAAAATTAACAGCAAAATATTTTAATTTTATTATTTAAATTTTACAGGGCTCCTTGTAATGATTTAATTAAAGCTTTTTTCTTAGGATTATAAGATGGAATATAATCTTATTTCTTTGAGGGTGCTGTTATCACAACCACAATCTATATTTATAACTTACGAAAAGTTATACAAATATAAAAATTTGCAAGAATGGTTGTTAAAACAACTTTAAAATTTTAATAATAGTAGCTGATATAAACCTTTTTACAGTTCCAGACATGATTACTGATATAGTTCCAGATATGTTCAAAACCAAAGTTAACAGATAACAAATCATAATAGCCAAATTGGACCATTACCAATGTTTTAGTGTAACTGAGAAATATAAAATGTTGCAAGTTTTTTTGTAAATATCTTTCCATTATATCAAATTTTATTAAAAATCTTTTTTCTATACAAATATTAAACATTATGACAAATTTTATATAAACAATATTTAGAAAAAGACTTACTAAAATGGTGGTAATGGCACAATATATAAATAATACTTTAATAATATTGTCAATATTACATATAAATCATACCTAAATCCGGAGGTAAGGATGGAAATTCATAAATATGCTCACAAGTGTTTCTTGAAAATGGAATACAAAAACCAAATTCAAAATCAAAAGTTTTCAGTAAAGTGTCTCTAAAAAAATGTTTTTCAATCATTCTGAAATGATTAACTGGGCGAGCACCTACAGTAAATTCCACTCTGAAATTAAAATAAATAAATAATTAGACATTATTTACGTTTCTGGTACATTAAGAATTGCATGGCTGAAACAAACAGATACTAGACACTTTCAGGATTGGAAAATATTATGTAAAAATTTCAAAAATTAAAATTTTATAGTTATTATTTATGTTAAGGAAAGTTTAAAAAAAATTACTTATCTATAAGATTTATCAATTGCGATTGAGTAAAATTTACTAGATTTACTAATACTTACGTAGCTCCTACTGTTTTTAATTTTAAAAATTGTGGCGTAAATTGGTATCGAACGAATCGTCCAGCATTGGGATCCAAAGGTTCCTCTGGTACTTCATCTGAACCTTCATTATCAACACCAAAATCAGTGGGAGGTTTAGCTATTTCAAATAAAACAGTACCAGTTTCCAAATCACGTATCTTAAACCTTGTGAAATCTATATCATATACATTAGCCTCAGGACTACATAAATACGTATCTGTGATCTTATCCAACCTTAAAACATCATCAGGGGTGACATCACTGGGCATTATTTCACCCCTATTAGATTCAATGTGGGATATCGATTCGCACTTTTTACCGACCAAACTCATTTTTAAAATTACTCTTATCTAATAAACATTACATAAACTAACGTTATGGGTAACTTCTAAATATTATGCTTAAAACATCATATTTAGAATCATTATTTTACTTTAATGTTTTTAAAAGTTAAATAAGCAGTAAAACGTGAATTAGGAATTGTCAAATGTAATTGGTAAATGTTGTTGAATTGTTGATTGCTTGTCACGTCACGTCAACTATACACATGTAGTACTAGTCTGTGGTTCAGTTATTTAATAGTTTTAAATTTAATAATTTATGCAGTTGAAAACGATATTACTTAACATTTTTGAACAATTCAATACATATTTTGCGAAAAGTATAATGAATTTTTATAATGAATAAAAATATAGATACCGTTTCAAAATCATGCACGCATATTTTCAATTAATTTCAAATGATAATTTACATTTCTAGACATTTTATTTTCGACGGTTTATACTTTAGTTCTAAATTATATTTATCTAAAACCTTATTTAGGTACAAAATTTTAAAACAATTTGTTTGAAAAAACAAAATAAACAAGCATGAAATTTTAATTGTAAGAGTTTTCACAATTAAAATTTCATATCAACAGGATTATAAAAAGCTACCGTACTGTATTTCGGAACTTAAATAAAAAGTATTTAAGCTCCGAAATACAGTACGGTAGCTTTTTATAGCCCTGTTGATATGAAATTCATTGACATTCCAGAACGGCATAGAAATAAACGCTAAGAACAACTGCAGAAATCTGAAACTGATGGATGTTAAATAAGATTTAAGGTTTCTATCGTAACTAAGGTCAACATATACGATATTTGTAGGATATAAAGAACTTTTTAGTGTTTCTACTTATTCTAAATCACTTTTAGACAAACTCTTATAGTTACTAGTTGAATCATACTTCCTGATTACTGGTATTAATTTGTTATTATCTAAACAAATATCTTTGAATATATTATTATGTCTTGTAATTTTTAAGAACCGATATATGGTACCTACGTTAAGTTTCATAAAATGTAAAGACCGAACAAAGTTTTATGTTTTGTATTGTAATTTTGAACGAGACCGTAGTTGTTGACGTAATTTCCGTTGCATCATTGAGTTGAAGCATGCGCCTTGTCATTTTCAATCATTGGTTGGACTTGGCTTTTAAAATTACAATAAATCGGATAATCGGGCCGTCGCTCAAGTGTTGAACTGTGATAAGTTTATTTTAAGGTTGTAGTGATATATCTGATGTGCATTTAAGTGAAATATAATAATTAATCAAGATGCTTATCAAAGAATAGTGAGTATAGGAAAGGTTATATTATGTCCTTTTGTTAATATAAATCGATTTTTAGGTCGTTAGATAAATCTCTTAAGGCACTGTCAAATCGTTTTTTTTTTAACTTTGATCTTAATTTTGAAAAATAACATTCTTATAAATTTGTTTTTTTTCTTAGTAATTCAGTATTAGTTTGCCTCAAAAATATAATAAGTTTTACTTTTGCTTACATTCTGATAGCCATTTGTTGAATGTTGAATAATCTCTAAAGTTATAAAATATACCATATGGTACAGTTAATCTTTCATCATTTTTTTCAGTCGTGTTACACTTCCTTTAACAGTTGAAGAGGTAAGTCCAAATAATTTTTTTTTATTAAATAAAATTAAGTTTGTAAAAATATTATTTAATTTTGTAAAGCCAAAAATATCCAAAAGTTTTTTTTTTTCATTTAAAACATATTTCATAGGGGGATCACCCACCTATTTAAAATAAAATAAATGTGAATAAAAATACTTTATTATCATTATTATTTTTGTAGTAGGATATATTATAATTACATATATCATTGGTATCAACTATCAATGGATATTCTGAGAATTTANTATATATATATATATATATATATATATATATATATATAATTAATGATAATTATGTGATAAGATTTTGTATTTGTGTTAATGTAGTAGTCTTCTATTATATTTTTTAATTTTTTTAACCTTCATGGTGTGTCCTGAACATCGCAAAGTAGACAGAGAAAATCTGGAAATCTAGTATTAAGGCCCTCCATTTCCATTAAGACACTTGCGTTCCATATTGACTGGCTCCTTTTCCACTGGTGGCATTGCATATTGAGTGGTGTTACTCAACACCACACTTTGTGGTGTCTCATTACTGGTGTGAGGAAGTAAAAATCTTACTTATTTTATTTTCTTGAGAGGTAATCGAACCCACAACCTGTTGTGTTTTCAGTTGCATGCTTTTGCCCCAATACCACAACTGACATTTTTTTCCGTTAAACATATATTTTATAAAATATTTATAAATCATATTATTTATAACTTTATTAGTTATTCATTAGATCAATATGCTTTGCTAACAATATGATTTTTACTGGAATACTTTATACTGAATGATTGTTATATTATTAACATTTCCTTGCTTTCTGGTAATGGCAATATCTCAAATTCTAAAAACTCCAATACCAGAAGGAAAATTTAGAAAGTGAAAAAGAATAAAAAAATAAACCTAAATAAATTTTACATTTTATAATTACTATATATAAACAAATTTATCCACCTTTCAAATTTCTAATTAGCCGGTAAACTGGGAATACAAAAATAAGTCAATCTTGTCTATTAACAGAAATTTTACTTATAATTTTAACTAGTTTTTTTTTTACATAACTCAAGATATGAAATAAAAAAGACCAATTACATTTTTTTATTAAGTAATTCAAATGAAATGTGGATTAAGTAAGATTTAATTGGTGAAAAAAGATAATTTATAACTGTTATACATTGTAATAATCAAGTCAACCGCAACATAAACAAATCTAATCAACCATTTTACAATAGATTTTTTTTCAATGCAATTGAAGAAATATTATCAGGAAGTTTATACAGTGCAATCTCACTAATGTGGTACTTAAATAGACCAACCAACTCTTCAAATATATAAAGTTCCTAGAAGCATGGGATATGAGGTTTTCCATTTTGCCGAGGACTACAATTTGTATACAACAACATATGCACAAATTAAGAATTGTTTTAAAACTATGTGATTATTAAATAGTGTAGGTAAAAAATTTTTAGAACATTACTTAAAAAGCTGAACAAAAGGAAGCCCTTGTGGCCCATAAATGTGTGAATGTATCGCGAAGGTTGTGGGTTCGATTCCCACTCGATGAAATGAATTATTATTTTTTAATATTTTCATTTCTTTACTTTTTTACCAAGGGAAAAGTCGTCTGCTATTGAGTTCCGCCATTCAACACGCAATGCCTCGAAAAATTCGGTGGAAAGTGGGGAACGGAATGTCTTAACACTAGGTTCCTTACGCTACTGTGCGCGGGATACAGTGTAAACATGATTTAATAATTTTTTTTTAGTTAAAAAAAGGTACGATTAGTCGAGATTCTACTATCCTACAGATTATTAATAATGGGCTACATCAAGCTGTTACTACAGACTACGAAAATCAAAATGAAAATGTATTTATTTTAAAAAATTATACTAAACATTGTTGTCAGAATCAGCAAAATATAGTCGAATTATGAGTTAAAAAATCACCTATAATATTATTGTTCAAAGGAATTGAAAAAATTTTTGTCAGCATAACAGATATTTTGCTGAATTTGAGCACTATGTGTAATTAGTCTGTGCAAAAGCTGTGCTTGCGAGGCCACGGGACTGGGTCAAGGACCCTCAGTTAGCAAGCTGCGAGAAATATACTTACAGCGCCTATTCTGTCACTATTGTTTCATACAATCACATTACTAATATAGGAAACTATTTTAGACCACCATGTTATAATATATTTTTATAGAACTTGGAAATTTAAAATAATTGTTATCTATTTATTAACATAAGAAATAACAACTTTACTCTAGACTTTATAAATAGTTTAATTTGCAGTTCTTAAATTACCAATTGCGACGGAAGAAGATTATGCCGAATATTCTGTTTTTTTTCAAATTTACGCGGTTTCTTGATATGAACAGTTCAAATTCTAAAAATATTAAGATTTATTAATATAACCTTCACAACACACATAACGTAACAATATAATATATGCATAAACAATATAATTAAAATATAAAAAGCTTTACACATAACATCAAGATATTTAATTTTTTTTTTATATATTTAATATTTAGTAACCCTGAAATAACTTTGACAATGGCTGTGTGTTTCGAATTATTGTAAAATTAAATGTCATTAAAAAAAACAAATATAATTAGTTCTCAAATTATGCTTTGTATGAATCATTAATTATATTTTTTATACTTTGCTGTAGTATATAAAAAAATATTTTAATTATACACACAATTGTATATTATTATTGGTAAAAGGGCACATTTTATTTAGTTTTTACCAGTAAAAAGTAAAAGTAAATTTTATTAATTTTTTTACTCAGTACCAAGTCGCGCAATTATACTGCGTTGCGGAAGTTTCCAAAAATGAAACCGGTGGCGGTGAAGGCATTGAAGTCATCAAGAACGAACCCTTCAAAGACTATCCCTTGCTTGGTAAGTCTATATAAATATTTTGTTGTATATATTTTTTACACGTTATAAGTTCAATTTATAAGTAAACTAATAAAAATTATGCTTCACGATGTATTCTGCATATAGCAGAGTAGGCGGACGGATTCTAGTGGTAAGACACTCCGTTTCACTCTTTCCGCCAAACTTTAGAGGCAATGGGTGTTGATTGGCGGAACTAAACGTCGCGCTTTGCCTTGTTACCAGAGCGAAGAAATGAACATATTAATAAATAATAATTCATTCAGCCGTGTGGAAATCGAACCCACGATCGCTTACAGTCACGAGCTTGAGCCACTGCGCCACGACGCCTGACTAATAAACTAAATGATAAATAATATATACTTACGATATGTCGCCATCTGGACACGATTAACTTAATAACACCCAATTACACGGCGTTTCCACTATCTCGTTAGACATTGTAGCGTTGGCTGCCATAACTACTATATTGTAATGACTAAATTACTGAGGAATAAAAGCCAAAATTTTATTATTTTAATTTTGATTGGTTTTCTTAATTAATTATATATTATTTTATTATTATATATTTATTTAACAAATGGCGCAAGTTAAAATCAATTATATGAATAAAAGTACGATACTGATAAGGTGACGTGGATGACAGTAAATACTGCTGTAATATTTTTTTTGCTATCTAATCGTAGATTTGTATTACGGCAAATACATGTTTTAATTTTTTTATAGTTTTTTTTTATATAATAAACGATAATATCCTATAATTATTGAGTTCTGGCTATGGCGATTTTGATTAGGTTTGTTGTACTTCACAGACGAGTCGACGTTTAAAAACAGTAGACTTAAATAGTCCATTTTTTTTTTGTAATTTCGATCTATATTTTAATTATATTACGTTAAATATATTAATATCAATATAATGAAACTTCCTCATTGCTACTACGTTTGATAGACGTTATAAATAAAAGAAATGCCTATTTATCAAGTTAAAGAATTACTTTGAAGACTTGTTGATAATAAACTTAAATGAGTTTCGTGGCGAAGGGGCATAAAGTGTGCCTGTAAATCGACTGGTTGTGGGTTCGATCCCCACTCGAGGAGATGAAATATTTATTTACGTTTATATTTTCATTTCTTCGCTTTGGTGTCGAGGCAAAGCGCGGCGTTGAGTTCCGCCACTCTACACGCAATGCCTCCAAAATTTGGCGGAAACTGGGGAACGGAGTGTCTTAACACTAGGTTCCCTCTGCCTACCCTGCTGTGTGCGGGATACAGCGTGAAGCTGAAGCTGAGTTAAAGAATATTTTCAAATGTCTCACAAAATATCGTTACTAAGGTAGTCAAATTTATCAATAAGTTGCAGCCTGTTTCGACCAAAGTGAACGACCTCATATTGGAGATGAACCGTTACAGATTCAGGATAACTAAATAAGTTTTAACTCGGCAAGCAAGGTTACTTAACTATATCACGACAACAGATATTATTCTGTTTTATCTATATTATTATTGAATATTTATATAAAGATAGATATTTTTCTTATTATAATTTTCAATTTTTTTTATTGTTTAATATATCTATGTGTAAAATAAACAATTTCTAGTAAACAAAGATAACAAACAAGCTGCAAGTTCAAATGTTTCCGGCGAACAATTGACGAAGTCCGACACATGTGGCACTTGCGGGCCGTGTATTGATGATGGTATAATATAAAATATCAAAAAAAATAATTTAATTTAATATTAAATTTGATACATTAATGTACATATTTTACATTTATTTTTGGGTAGAATTTAGAAAGTAATCACATTAGATTCGTACTACTGAATGTAATACTAGATAGAGAACTATTAACATTCTAAATCTACAAAGCCGTTTCTGAGATTAGCGTTAACAAATGCAAACACAAAAACGATAAAAAAAAATAAAAACCAATATTTTGTTTTCTATTACAATATATTTATAAATGCATCCAATAATAGATTTTTTTTACATACCTTCCATATAAAGACAGCGATGAGTTACAGTTTTATTACACGCATTTTATTACCTAATAAAAAAAAATACATAATTTTTTCTCACCCTCAAAAGCTAATTTTGTGTTTTAAAATACGTACAGACATTTCCCATTATATTTCATATTACAATAATAAAGTTATTTAAATACAAAGATACTTAAAAATTCCATTGAAATTATTATATATTATATGAATAATTAAATTTGATACATTAATGTACATACTTTACATGTATTTTTGGGTAGAATTTAGAAAGTAAATCGCATTAGATTCGTATTAGTAAATGTAATACTAGATATATTAGAGAACTATTAACATTCTCTACGACTAAGTAATAATTAATTATATTTTGATAGCTAAGTTAAATAAGTTGCCTTCGTAAACATCTTATGTCGGTGGCCGAGTGCCAAGTATGATGTTCTTCATGCTCTATAAAAGGTTTAGATATTGATTGACAGTCCGAAGCCGCAGCAGTAGGAGAGCGTTGTGGCTCATTCAAAAACTAAAGTACATAAATCATATTTTCTTTTGAGTTTTACTATAAAATTTATATTTAGGGAATACGCTAAACTAAATCCAAGGCATAAACCCGGCGTTGAGTTCCGCCATTCAACACGCAATGCAAACGAAAAATTCGGCGGAGAATAGGGAATAGTGTCTTATCACTAGATTAACTCTGCCTTCCACGCTGTATGCATATATATGGATACAGTGTAAAGCTGCTAAATTAAAAAAAAAAACATTTACTTAAAATTTTAGTTTCTACGATGAAGAAAAAATAAATACAGTATATATATTAAAAAAAATATCTCTAGTAGTAAGTCTTATCATACATTACAAATATGTAAATGTAAAATTCCTATCAAATAAGTAAGTAAGTAACTAGTATCGAAAAATCACTGTATTAAAATTAATCAACTTCACGCTGTATCCCGCACACAGCAGAGTAGGCAGAGGGAACCTAGTGTTCTCCGTTCTCCACTTTCCGCCGAATTCTAGAGACATTGCGTGTTCAGTAGCGTAACTCAACGCCGCGCTTTGCCTCGGCACCAGAGTGAAGAAATGGAAATATAAATTTAAATAATATATCATCTCCTCGAGTGGGGATCGAACCCACAACCAGACCATTTTACAGTCACACTTTGTGCCTCTGCGCCACGACTGGCCTCAAAATCACTGTATTGCCGTCAAATTATGTCATCATACTGTAACTGATAGCCCAAACACCTTTAAAATATTATTTTATAAATAATGCCTTGGCTCGTGATGTGTTATCTAGTGGTTATAACCGTTTTTAGTTATAATCGTGAATAATCCAAAATCTTTTAGAGATTCAGAGGTTTAATATTTAAGAAGTTTATATTATGCTATCAGAAAGTATCGCTTTAATAAGATATTTGCCATCAGAAAGTTATTTAGATAACATTATATACTTCGGCCAGTCGTGGCAGCGGCACGAGGTGTGACTGTAAAACCGACTGGTTGTGGGTTCGATCCCCACTCGAGGAGATGAAATATTTACTTAAATTTATATTTCCATTTCTTTGCTCTGGTGTCGAGGTTAAGCGCGGCGTTGAGTTCTGCCCCTCAACACGCAATGTCTCCAGAATTCGGCAGAAAGTGGGGAACAGAGTGTCTTAATACTAGGTTCCCTCTGCCTACCCTCTGTGTGCGGCATACAGAGTGAAGCTGATTATGTACATCATATTTATTTGTACCGTACCGTACTTAAGAGTTAAGAGTTCGACGTTCGGTTGAGCCAACTTGTAAATGGTCGCTGTTTAAATGACGTCACGTTTTCAGTGTATACAGATGTGGGGATATTTGTTTAGGTGTGGTTTTTAAATAAAATCCTTTATTACTTCCTTAAATGACCTTGGGTTTGGCTAAATTATACATTTTATATTATATTTAATAATTTTATACGTATTTTTTGTGAAATTTAATTTAGTATAATTAATCAATCGATCAGCTTCACGCTGTATCCCGCAAACAGCGAGTTAGGCAGAGGGAACCTAGTGGTAAGACTCCCCGTTCCTCACTTTCCGCCGAGTTCTGGTTCATTGCTTGTTGAGTGGCGGAACTCAACGCCGCGTTTTGCCTCGACACCAGAGCGAAGAAATGAGAATGAACTGGATTTAGTATAATTTGTTCTTTTTTATATTTTTTTTTATATTCATATTAGCTCTTTCATCTGGATTACTGTCGTGATCTAATAACATTATCATTTTAAAGACCAATATCCATACATTGAGAGCAAAAATTTCAGTCAGTTCAATACTACATTCATTCTTCATTCATAAAATCAAAATTAAATTAAATCAGCTTCACGCTGTATCCCGCACACAGCAGGGTAGGCAGAGGGAACCTAGTGTTAAGACACTCCGTTCCCCACTTTCTGCCGAATTCTGGAGGCATTGCGTGTTGAGTGGCAGAACTCAACGCCGCGCTTAACCTCGAAACCAGAGCGAAGAAATGGAAATATAAATTTAAGTAAATATTTCATCTCCTCGAGTGGAGATCGAACCCACAACCAGTCGGTTTTACAGTCACACCTCGTGCCAATGCACCACGACTGGCCTCAATTAATAATAATAAAAAAAATTATAACTTTTTTGTTTATAAAACGATTGAAATAAAACACACACCAAAAGTTTTCCAAAATACAACAGTGCAAAATGGATTTAGATCTACAAAGCCGTTTCTGAGATTAGCGTTAACAAATACACACACAAAAACGATGAAAAAAAATAAAAACCAATATTTTGCTTCCTATTATATTTATAAATAAAAATGCCCACAATAATAGTTTTCTTTACATATTTTCCTTATAAAGACAGCGATGAGTTACAGTTTTATTACACGCATAGATTACCTAATAAAAAAAATTACATCACTTTTTTCTCACCCTCAAAAGCTAATTTTGTTTTTTAAAATACGTACAGACATTTCCCATTGTATTTCATTTTATAATAATTAAATTATTTAAATACATAGATACTTAAAAATTCCATTGAAATTATTATATATTATATGAATAATTAAAATATAAGAACGAATATACTTTTTATTTTACTTCTTTAGGGGAATAATTGTAAAAATAATTATATAATTCAAAGTATGACATTTGCTGTTAGTAAGCTAAAAAAAACCTATTTGTTTTATAAAGATTTTTAATATATAGAGCTATAGCCCGAATGGCACGTTTTACGCCCAATATTAATAACCTATCTCCAACGTCAATCTTAGATTGTTTCATATATTTTTCAATCTAGAGATTGGATAGATGTATGAAACAATCTAAGATTGACGTTGGAGATATGTTATTAATATTGGGCGTTAGTCTTAAATACCTTTATTGCCTACATGGAGCGACCGAAACTAGACTAACTGACAAACTATAACAAATTATATCTATTTGATTGCTAAAATAAAATAAATATAATCCAAGGTACACGCAAGAGAGGTGTGGAGCTAAAAAAACAGAAGTATTCAAAAACATTAAAAATGACGTTGACGTAGTAGGTAATATATACTTGAAATTTACATTGACAGAGTAATAATATTACACGAGATTGTATTTTATTCTAAACCAGGAAAAGAACTTTGGTATCTTTGAATAATATTAAAATTGTAATAATACGTTGTTGATTAGTGTTAATTAGGGTTCCGTACCTTTTAAGGAAAAAAGAATATAAGATCATTTTGTTGCCGGTCCGTCTGTCTGTCAAGAGCCTTTATCTCAAGAACGCTTGGGGATATCGAATTGAAATTCAATCTACGGTCCCTTGATTTTCTGAAAAAATCGTATTTCTACATTTATTTAAATATATATATATATATNAAAGATATGGCCGTTTATATCGCAAAAAAAAACACGTATTGAGACACCATCAAGGGATTCAAAATTAATAGAGTACTTCCGGATGAGCTATAATTATGAAATTTAACAGCTAGCATCTACAGGTAGTACCAGTTCAGGAAAAAATATGAAAACTTGGTATTAAAGCCGTTCAAGTGAGGCGTCACATGAAAGGGCTTTGGCTAAGCTAAGCTTGAATTTCAGCCTCCAATTTTTGTATGGAACCCTCGGTGGGTGAGTCCGACTCGCGCTTGTCCAATTCACATTTACTTATTTATTATATAAATTTATTTAGCTATTGTTAGATTAATTAATTTACCTCTAGTTTTTTTATTATTAGGGTACTGTAAATAATATTTTCTTGTAATAAGTATTTATAGTTGGTGTTTTTATAGACGCTCTTTTACTATATTTTAATGACGTTGAATACCTCTAAGAAAATCTAGAAACAACTATTCACGTATTTATTGGAAATATTATACAAAATTCCGTCCGTCCAGGGGCCGTCATAGCTCAGGGACACAAGCATGCGACTGTAAACGGGATTGAATGTGGGTTCGATTCTTTTTCGAGAAAATGAAATATTTAATATTTTCATTTTCCTCATTCTGGTAACTAGGCATAGCGCGGTGTTGAGTTCCGCCACTCAACATGCAATGCCTCGAAAATTCGGCGAAAAGTGTGAAACACAATTTTTTCACAATGGGGACGGAATGTCTTAATACTAGGTTCCCAGCTTCCTCCTGCCTACCCTGCTCTATGCGAAAGCGAATTAAGTAAATATAGAACTCCCTCGTTAAAGGACAAACAATTGACAGGTATAAAACGTTATTATAATATATAAATAAGAATAAGAATTATAACGTAAGTTGTTATATTTTTGTTATTATGCAGGTGGGAAATATTCTTCTGGTCAATACACCTACAAGATCTACCATCTCGCGTCGAAGGTGCCAGCTTTCATCAGGCTCCTGGCGCCCAAAGGGTCCCTAGAAGTCCACGAAGAGGCCTGGAATGCGTACCCATACTGCCGGACTGTATTAACGGTAATATTATATGAGAAATAATTTTAGTTATATATTTGTAAATTGTACCGTATTTATTTTAAAATCTATTTTATTGCGTTGATTACTGTGAAGTACTTAATATATCTCAACATGCGCTTATCAATAAATACGAGTTAAGCGAGAATGTGATTGAATTTATTATTATAATATTAATAACTGTTCTTTATTATTATATGAATTAATCAAATCAGCTTCACGCTGTATCCCGTACACAGCAGGTTAGGCAGAAGGAACCTAGTGTTAAGACATTCTATTCCCCACTTTCTGCCGAATTCTGGAGGCATTGCATGTTAAGTGGCAGACACCAGAGCGAAGAAATGGAAATATAAATTTAAGTAAATATTTCATCTCCTCGAGTGGGGATCGAACCCACAACCAGTCGGTTTTACAGTCACACTTTGTGCCCCTGGGCCACGACTGGCCTCAATTATTATATTTATTAGTATAATTTTATAATTGTATATTTTTTTGCTAATAACATCTTTTGGTTTTAGAATCCCGGTTATATGAAAGAGAACTTCGTCATCTGTATAGAGTCCCTGCACTTACCTGACGCCGGCGACCAGCAAAATGTAAGTTATTTAAATTGTAATAGTAAAAAATAAAATTGATATAAATAAAATCAAATCAGCTTCACGGTGTATCCCGCACACAGCAGGGTAGGCAGAGGGAACCTAATGTTAAGACTCTCCGTTCCCCACTTTCTGCCGAATTCTGGAGGCATTGCGTGCTGAGTGGCAGAACTCAACACCGCGCTTAGCCTCGACACCAGAGCGAAGAAATGGAAATATAAATTTAAGTAAATATTTTATCTCCTCGAGTGGGGATCGAACCCACAACCAGTCGGTGTTACAGTCACACTTCGTGCTGCTGCGCCACGACAGGTCTCAAAAAATTTATATAAGTAACAAAAAAATATGATTATAAATTTGTTGGCAGCTGTTACTGAGAAATTAAAAGTTTATCGTTATCGTGTTATCAATGATCGTCAAAATGTTTTTTAAATTGCTATGTGGTATGTACCAACGTTGTTTCTGAGAGATTTATTACTAGACTAGCGGACCGCGCGGCTTCGCCCGCTTGAACTATACGAATTTCATAAATAAATTTATTAAATATAGTTATGAAATTTAATTTCAGTTTCCAATAGGATTAGTAAGAAAACATAAGCCTAAATAATCAAAAGAAGGTGAAAAAGAATAATCAGTAGAGAAAAACCTTATAATTATAAAAAAAAATATCTGGGTTATTGAAATGACCAAACAATACAAGTAAAAGTAACTAAAGTAAATTCTTAATATTAGAAAAAATACTTAAGTAATCAAAATTAACATTAAATAATAAGTAAACGTAACCAAAGTAAAATTAGATTAATAAAAAAAAAACTTACACAAAACCAGTATATTATCAACATAAAATAAATAAATATTAAAATTAAAAGTAACGCGAAACAATCTATACTATAATAAAACAGTAAAAAAAAATGCTATGCGAAGACATATACTGTCGCCGAGTTTTATTTAGATTTTTTAAAGGATTACAATATGTTCGTTACAATAAATGATTTTTGCGTAATTGTAAACATTTACCGCAGCGTAGGTACGTTCTACTTCCGTTTTAAAACTTTGATATCTTCTTGAGGCCAGTCGTGGCGCAGCGGCACTAATGCCTCCAGAATTCGGAAGAAAGTGGGGAACGGAGTGTCTTAACACTAGGTTAACTCTGCCTATCCTACTGTGTGCGGTATACAGCGTGAAGCTGATATCTTCTAAAATATCTATTTCAGTGATATGCTGTAAATGCCAATTTTAATCTGTATAAAGCGCAAAATGTATCTAATAGGCAAATTTAATAGGATAAGAAAAAATACTATACTGTTGAAAATAGTTTCGCAATTATCCCTTATTTATTTTTAATCACAAAATTTGGTTACTGTGGGTTTTCCTTAAGAGATAGATATATTATACTGTAGTGAATAGCGGCACATACAGACAGACAGAGTTACTTTCGAATTTTAATATACGTATGGATTATAAAATCTATAATCACAGTCGTAGGAATAGGGAGAGTCGAGTGGTCCGTACCCACTCCAGAATAATCAGTGCCCATTTCAGAAACTTTGCTATAACTATAAGTTTGTCCAGAAAAATTAAAAGAATAATGTTCACACGAACCTATCTGTTCAAAGTTAAAATCCAGGCCTCCCAGCAAAATTTCTGGTGGATGCAGTCTACCTGTAACCACGGAATATCGTAGAAATACCAGTACAGTAAAAATATTTTATTTATTATAAATGTTACTAGGCTATCTATTACGATCCGCCTCACAGTAGTTTGTTTATATAGCGTAATAATAGCACAAGATAATAAAAGAAAAATGATAAAATATCCATGGCCGTCGTATACATAAACGTAACTGGGTATAATTAATTTAAAACAAATAATAAAATCTTTAAACTAGAAATGTCTACTATACAGGGTGGAAGTGTAAGTACCACTTTAAGTTTTAACTACTCTATAAAAGCCTGATACTATAAATGATTTTTTTTCCCTAAAAATTTAAAAATTGATTTTTTCAAACAAAATAAATAATAAAATTATTTTTATAATATAAAACGCCATTTGTCAAGAACGACGCACGCACACATAAACCTATCAAAGGGAAACCGCCGCATACGCCTCATTCCGAGATCGAGTCTTAGGTATTGGCGACAAAGTTCAAAGTTGCTTAATCTTTAGTAGTATTTTTGTGTAAGTGTTTACGTTATTGGGATCTATGCATAACTGCGTCACACGAAATACAGGTATGGATAAACATCGTGAAATGAAAAAAAAATCCTACGTCTAAACTATTGAGGTATCTTGATTAATTTCTTTAGGTATGGGTTTAAAATATTTTACCCTATATGCTGTTCTCGTAAAAGGAGCGCTGACACTTCCATCCTATATATGTGCGTACACACATAATCTTTTAAACAAAATTTTAATAATCTTTTGATCATTATCACAAAGCGTTCATTGCTATTGTGTTGATAAGAAATTCTACGAGCATTGATAGCAATATTTTCGTTAAACGAAAATATTTAATACGAACGATATTATACATATTATATTAATCAATACGCACTGTGTCCGACATATAGCAGGGTAGACAGAGGGAACCCAGTGTTAAGACACTCCGTCCCTCACTTTCCGCTAAAATGGGAATATAAATTTAAGTAAATATTACATCTCCTCAAGTGGGGATCGAACCCACAACCAGTCGGTTTTACAGTCACACTTAGCGCCCCTGCGCCACGACTGGCCTTGTATTAAATAATAAAATATAAAATAATTACAAGAACAGGTTAAAATTAAATTACATAAACAAATGTTATTATCGAACTAGGAAATGTGTCGACGTCGGCCTTGCGGATGATGATGATGGTGGAATGAAAATAAAAATACAATAGGTGGCTTTTATGCGTTACGTTTATGTTTTCACAAACAAACTAAAAAAAAAAATGCTAATTCGTATAATTACATCGCATTATAGCCAGTTGGAGCTGGTGATGATAAATATTTAGATAATATACGTTAATTTTTTATGTGAGGCCAGTCGTGGCGCAGGGGCACAAGTGTGTGACTGTAAACACGATAGATAGTGGGTTCGATCCCCATTCGAAGAAATTAAATATTTTATATTTTCATTCCTTTGATCTGGTGTCAAGGCAATGCAAGGCGTTGGGGTCCGCCACTCACCACGCAATGTCCGTAGAATTCGGTGGAAATTGAGGAGCGGAGTGTCTTAACACTAGCAGAGTGATCTGTCTACTTTAAAAATCATACATTAGGCATAATATTGCAAAACGTTTTAAGCAAATGTCTAAGATACTATTAATATTTTGATATAATTTTAATAATGTCTTTTATATTTTTCACATATTAAAGAAACCGTTAAAGCACAATGGCACAGCAACTCCCTGATTGTGGGTTCGATCCCCACTCGCGGGAATGATTTATTTCTATTTCGGTGTATCTTAACACTAGGTTAACATGTCGAGGTGTTAATTTTAGCAAGTAGGATAATGTAATGGATTTTTGTTTAAATTGTTTAGTATAATTTACAAATTATCTTATCACTTAAGTTCTATATTGTATATCGAATTCAATAATAAAGAATATTTAAATGCTATATCAAGGCGCAGGGGCGCAAAGTGTGACTGTAATTACGACAGGTTGTGGGCTTTAATTCAAACTCTGGGAAATGAAATATATTTGCATTTTCTTAGCTCTGGTGTCTGGCAAAGCGCGGCGTTCAGTTCCGCCACTCAGCACGCAATTAGGCGGAAAATGGGGAACGGAGTGTTTAAGCTCTATGATCACGGAGAAGGCCAGCTAAATATATAAAGGTCATCTAAGTAATTTGTTTGGACTGGTTTTGAATAATTGCTTCAAACTGCTGAGATTGTCACAAATTAACCCCTAAGTATTGGAGATCAAGTAGCCGATGTGATATTTAACGTTGGGTCTTTATAAATGAATCATTTTCTCTACTCGGTTTCACGCTGTATCCCGCAAACAACAGGGTAGGCAGAGGGAACCCAGTGTTAAGACACTCCGTTGCCCACTTTCTGCCGAATTCTGGAGGCATTGCGTGTTGAGTGACAGAACTCAACGCCGCGCTTTGCCTCGACACCAGAATGAAGAAATAGAAATATAAATTTAAATTATTATTTCATCTCCTCGAGCGGGGATCGAACCCACAACTAGACGGTTTTACAGTCACACTTTGTGCCCCTGCGCCACGACTAGCCTTTTATTTTTGATTTTATTTTCTCTACTATTTTGTATACTATGTATATAATAATATGTGGTAAATATATAATGGCTGACGTTTTGATCTTAAATGTTTTAAATAAACTGTTTTCTTGTTTTCCTTATAGCAACAGTAATAAAAAAATAACAGTATATATTTTTTTAATATATATATATATATATATATATATATATATATATATATATATATATATAATATTTTTAAATTTTTTTAGTAAGTAACAATATAATAGTTTGTTTACGCCTTCAATTTATTATTTTAATTTGGTGGTGTCTATTGCTAATGTTGTTTGCGCTTTAATTTACTGAAACACGTTTTTAGTTATTGGGTTTTCGCTAATAATATTGTAAATATAGTAAAATAAGTAACAAATAATAGTGGCCTCCGCGTGGCCCCACTTGTTTATACTATACAATTATTTATTTTCTCATCAGCTTCACGCAGTATTCCGCACAGAGCAGGGTAGGCAGAGGGAACCTAGTGTTAAGACACTCCGTTCCCCACTTTCCGCCGAATTCTGGAGCAGCGCAACGCAGCGATGTGCCTCGACACCAGAGCGAAGAAATGAATATATAAATGTAAATAAATATTTCATTTCCTCGAATGGGGATCGAACCCACAACCAGTCGATTTTACAGTCACAATTTGTGCCTCTGCGCCACGACCGGCCTCTAATTTATTTTCTCATCTAAATTAATTTCGTCATCTTATAACATTATATCAATGAAGGCCTCCAATAACAATTTTTTATGTATCTTCTACGTACATATACCGATCCCTTACGATTTTATTATAAGTATAGATTAATTAAAATAAACATAGTTTATACGATGTTATGTTTTTTTAAGTGGGGAATGGACTACCACCTATGTCTTACCACTAGGTTCCCTCTGCCTACCTATATATATATACAGCGTGAAGCTGATTTTTTTAACTTTTATCTGTCTTTTTAGTTTTATTTTGAAGTACAGTTGATTTATGCTTAACTTATACGTAATGAATCTTGATGGCACTTAATAGTCTCTATTGTGTCATTACAGCATATTTTGTACTTACATTATAAGTTGCAAGAAAATAATTAATAGGTACGTACGTACAACTTGTTTTTGTAGTGGTGGACCGGTTTTTTAATAACTAACGTTTAACACTGTGGTATCTTTTTTACGCTGCTTGATTTGAAAATTTGCATATTTTATATAATTTAATTAAACAGAAATCGAATCCAAATAAAAACTAAAAGGAACTAACTAAAGGTCCTAGCTCCTTTTAGCATATAGGCTAAAATATTTCAAAGCCATATCTAAAAAAAGTAATCAAGATTCCTCAACAGTTTGGACTTAGGATTTTTTTTTCATTTTACGATTTTTATCCATACTGTATTACCGTCTGACGCAGTTACGAAATATTACGAAATCAACTAACTGCACCGCGATCAACATAATCAACGGCCACAAACTCGGATTTAACAAAAGGAACTGCAGACCATTCAAGATAGTAAGATATTATCGTCCACTTCTCATTTTAAAAAGAAAAAACAACAGTTTTAATAATCAATTAAATACAAAAAAGGCACGGACAACAAAAGCCTGTGGCGCATAACAACTCAATTATAAAAAAAAAACTACAAAAATACTACTAAACGTTACTGATCTTCCACTTTTCATTTTAAAAAACATATCAGAACGAGAAAGGGATATCTATCGTTCTATTTTACGCATTTACCTATTTTCTACAGGGTGGAAGTGTAAGCACCACTTTAAATGAAACCACAGTTTTAACTACTCTTTAAAAGCCTAATAAAAATCAGAAAAAAATAAATTTCCAAAAATGAAAAAGTTATTTTTTCAAATAAAATAAATAATAAAATTGTCATTTTAAAATAAAACGCCATTTGTAAAGACGACGCACGCACACATAAACCTATCAAAGGATCACCGCCGCACACGGCTCATTCCGAAATCGAGTCGTAGGTATTGGCGATAAAATTCAAAGTTGTTTAACCTTTAGTAGTATTTTTGTAGTAGTAAGTGTTTATGTTATTGGGATCTATACGTAATCGCGTCACACGAAATACAGGTATGGATAAAAATCGTGAAATGAAAAAAAATCCTACGTCCAAACTGTTGAGGCATCTTGATGAATTTCTTTAGGTATAGGTCTGAAATAGTTTACCCTATATGCTGTTTCCGTAAAAGGAGCGCTGCCTCTTCCACCCTGTATAATGCCTGCTACACACGTTGTAACTGACTCTCCACTCTACGGGGCCGTTCAAGTAATAATAATTGCAAACAAACTGCTTACGTAATACTTGAATCCCCTACTCAATAAAATTATTAAATAAAATTATCTAAATAATAATTTCAATATTTTAGTATGGCACGTAATTACGTCTAATACAGATAGAAAGAACCCTTTCGTAGTGATCGTAAATGATAATTTAAGATCTTTTAGAGATTCAGAAATAATAGTATTAATACGAAATGTACCATAAATTTAATATAAACACAAATAAAATAGTAATAGTCTGTCCGTTTAATTCCCGTGACATTTCTTAAGTATATCGAAAACGTCCTATCCTCCTCTCCACTATAACTGTCTAGAATCGTTAGTTATAATAAAAGAAAGCGCAAAGACACCGCCCCGCCCCTACACCGTGAACCCTACCAGACTGCGACTTGCAACAGTCTTTATTGAAGTCGTTTGTGTGTCATCTTTCTGAATGTACTTGTTACGCTTGTTTATATTAAGATTGTATGAGAAAGGTGATTCGTGATGTTGATTGATTTGTGTGATCAATATAAGTCGTTGGATCGAAAGCAGGGCGGCCGATATGTTAAATAAACGCACGGCACACACCCCACAGTCGTGTCTCATTTGTTTTCTACATTAAAACAGGTTTTTAGATCAGAGTTAGAATTGCAGGGCATAAAATAGCACCACACACAGGTACGAGACGGGTGGACACTAATACATACACCGGAGTTCGAGGACATAAAATAGCATCACACATCTACTCATCATACAACGAGTAATAGAACAACTTTAGAAACCGTCATACATAGATGTGTGTCTAATACCATACAAGCATCGCTTATGCATCGTAAGCACACCGCGAGAGAACGTCGATCGCGGTATAACAATTAAATGCCATAGCAATTTGCCTAGACAAGCATATTAGTACCACCGAAGCCAAGCAGCAGTCGGTTGTGACTCCAATGTCAATTATTGGCGAACGAATTTATTGGAACCGGTCAATTTATCGAAGCGTGTGGATGGCGATCGTTCGATTCGGCACTGCAATATGTCGGAGAGGAGAAGAGGTGGACTTTGCGAACAATTACAAGAATTTATAGAGATATAAGATATACGAATTAAAACAGATTATGGGGTAGATTCTCACTAGAAATAAATAAATAAAATGATAAGGTTTTTTTTCTTTGAAGTCATTCGTGGCTCAGGGGCACAAAGTGTTTTTCGGAGCGAATTTCAACTCTTAACTCTGAGTCTCGTCCCGCCTCGTTTCTTGCGCCGGTTCTTCTCAGGTCTGAGGCATTAACTTTAGTGAACTGGTGGTAAATTTGACGTTCAAAAAATGAAGCATGTAAGTTCTTATTTTGAATAAAATTATTTGAATTTGAATTTTAATAAATTAGTCTTTACTAATTGTGGCGCAGGACCACAAGCGTGCGACTATAAACGCGTCGGATTGTAGGTCTAAAATGTGATGATAGAAATAAAATTAAGGTTAGGTCTGTATGAAAGTATTATATTCGTGTAATTGTATATTGATTTTATTTACGTTTTAATTAGATTTTACATATATTTACATTTTCTATTATAATATATATACCCACTCTACTTCTTTTAATTAGCATTTATAAACATTATTTGACTAACTTTAGACGATGTAAGCCTTGTTCGTCTATCCGATATGAAATAGCCGCTTTTAGAAGAAGCTCTTTTACACGGCACTGTTGTCACTACAATATTACAAGCCCTGATAAAAAGTGAGTATAAAATGGAATAGAGTGTTTTATGCTCACATCACCATTGTAAGGCGAAATTAGTGCGGGCGATTATGCCTTCTTTCGTATACAACTCAAATTTCACATTTGCCTTGGTCATGGCTATTTTTGGGAATTTTTATAGATTTGACTTTTATGTCGAACTCTAGCCAAATTGATTGTGAGTTTATCTCGCCTTGGGAATTTTCTTTGAGCTCGGGTGTAACATCAATATCGTTTTCAGGTAGTTCAGACAATTTTTCTAATAACATGCATCCGATGTTCGCTAATGCATCCTTGTCCTTAAATGCATGTTGTTTGAACCGTGGATCTAAATATGTGCATAATGCTATTATTTGATTGCGTTCTATTCTTTAAATCGGTAACAGAGACTATTCTTTAAGGCGGTGATAAATTTTTTGATAGGTACATAAAATTCTTTTTGTAAGAGTTGGTCATAAATATTAATTAAGCCCTGTGTAACAACAAGTACTTTACTAGCTCTGGGGTATTTTTCGGCACTTATCATTTCAGTAATCTCAAAAAAACGTTTCAACACTTCAAGAAATTCGTCGATACAACACCATTCTTCTAAAGATATTATGGATGGATTAGCTGTTAAATTAGGAATCGTTGCTCTTAACGCTTCCTTAAGCTCGGCGAAATACTGTAGCATTAAGTAAACAGAGTTGCAACGCGTAAGAATAGATTTCACAACTGTTTTGGCCTTATTATGTGGGATATTTTGAGCGTCGACTTGATATTTTAATAATTTGTCTTTGGCTATTGAACTTCGTTTCAAATGAGCTACGGTTTTTTGTACCTTCAAAATAATTGATTCTTTATCGGGGATGGCCAATCCTTCCTGTACTATTAAATTTAATTTGTGAATGTAGCACCCAAAATGATTCTATTCCAGCATTGTTGCTGCGTGCACCATATATCTGGCATTGTCTGTCACTAAAAAGTTAACTTTTTCTTTTACTCCCCACGAATCCGTAATTTTTCGTAATTCTTCTGCAATATTGTCACTTGTATAGGATCCTTCAAGTGCACCACATTGAGTCAATACCGATGTAAATTCTAAAGTGTCGCTGCTTAGGTAATGACCAGTTACTGCTATGTAAGGCTCCATGGTCCTTGATGTCCAGCAGTCTACAGTCAAACAAATAGAATGGCAGAAATTGTATAATTTATTTTTAACTTGTGATAATTTATTTTCCTACTCTGCCGGTAAGAATCTATTCGACAAAGTTTTTCGGCTTAGGATTTCATACGCAGGACTTAACGCTTGACTGTGTGCCCGGAATCTTTCGTCGTTTACTATGTTGAGGGGCTGAAAGTCCTTCGTGATCATTTTTAATAAGCATGTTTGATTTCTCATGCGACATCAGTTTTCTAATTAAATATGAAGACACTAGCCTTTGTACTTTTCTTGGAGGGCCATTTCAACCAGTTACCGTTACCGAACCTACCGCCATCAAAGATGAGGTTGAGGAAGTTAATGCAGAGGTTGAGGAAATTGATACAGAGGTTGAGGTTACAGGACACACACCACCAAGTATGTTAGTCTCATGCAAAATTAAATTATTGTTTACTTTAATAGATCCGAATCACAAAATTCTTGGTACACTGATATGTGTTTTTGTTTAAGATTAATTTTAAATTTGTTATAGTGCTTTTGTATGATAGTGCCTTTTCAAAATGCAAAGTACAAAGCAAAATGCAAAGGCAGCATTACGTGCCCGCGACATTATTCGCAAGTATAATATAATTTTTACAAGTCAATTTTTTACGTAGATATACATACACACTTATATTTAATATTTACAACTTATTACAATTTACACCAAAAAGTTTTTTGAATTACTTTACGTAAAAACCGCGCCAATTCTGCTTTATGTAAACGATTCCGCGCAATGTGACTCAGTAATCAAAACAAATTTTTAAGTATTATTTTCAACGTAAATATAATTTTATTTTTTTATTTATTTATTTTATTTCAGACATATGTCCATATTTTGTTAGTATTACAAGACAACCTTAAAACCTAATGTTAGTACATAATAAAAGTAAACAAAGGGAAAAGAAAAACAAAAACAGTCCTTAGCCAACATGTAGCCGAACCCAGTGGCAGCAGAATTTTCGAATCCCAGCGGTCAGCCAGTGCAGACAGAATGCCGTTCGAGCTAGTTCGTAATCTCTGGAGCGTAGATGCACTCCTTTTACGAATAATTGCGTGAAAGTCATCAACACGCCTCTCAGCAAACATTTCGGAGGCACTACAGTAGCGCGGAAACCCGAACAGCACTCTGAATGCAGTGTTAAACTGGACTCTCAGGGCGCCGTGCGCACGCTGCGTATACCTAACACAAAGGCTGCAGGTGTAGAAGGATTAACAATAAGTCTTGAACAATGTTACCTTTACACGATCAGTACACCGTGCCAACCTTCGGGCCAGCATGTTACAACGCACGGCCAGCGCCTTGCGCTCTCTCTCTAAATCCACGTCATCGCTGAGGCAATCTGAAACTCAGTGACCCAGATACTTAAATCGCTCTACTCTTTTTAAAGCAGTGCCCCCAAAATATACCGGTGGCACATTGGTATAAACTTTCTTACCGGGCTCAAACACCAGGAATTCGCTATTTTTTGCGTTGTATCTCAGTCCCTGGGCCTCAGCATTCCTCTCACATACACGCAACAACCTACGCAGCGCACCAATAGATGGGCTGAGCAATATCATATCGTCAGCGTAATTGATATTATTTACGCAGACGCCTGCTACATGACAACCGATATTGCTACTTCCAAGCTTACCCAGCAGCCCCTTCATGTACAGGTTAAATAGACGAGGCGAAGTCAGGCCCCCTTGTCTTACCCCGCACTCCAACCCATACATTTCAGAGTGCTTGCCTTCCCATTTTACCACATTACGTTGATTGTGGTACCAATATTGCAAAACAGATGTAACCTCGCAGGGTATATCCGTCTCTTCCCTTAGTTTCTTCCATAGTACATCATAGGATATAATATCAAGAACCCTATATAGCCCTATAAATACAGAAAACAGGCGTATACTGGAGTTTTTCTAGCTGTACAGTACTGTACAGTCTGCTTGAGGCAAAAGATGGCACTCTCTGTAGAAAGACCGAGTCTAAAACCAAATTGAGAATCGTGAAGTTTAATATGCCCCTCCAGCTGCCTATCAAGCAGACTGTTCAATACTTTAGCTATTACAGTTGCTAGTGAGATTGGTCTATAATTCGCAACTTCGGATACATCTCCTGTTTTATTTTTCAATATTGGTACTACTACAGTGTACATTAGATCCTCCGGCAGATTCTTTTGCGGTTAGCTTTATGCTTCCTAAAGAGTTCTGCAATGACCGAAACAGGTGCAAATCTGATGGAGCAAGGTCAGGGCTATACGGAGGATGCGTCAACACATCCCAGTCAAGCTCTCTCAATTTTTGCTGCGTGGCTATAGATAAGTGTGGTCTGGGGTTGTCATAGTGGAACACCACGCCCTTCCTATTCACCAGTTCCAGCCGATTTTTTTCAATATCTTTTTTTAACCTCATCAGTTGCTGATAATAGAGGTCAGAATCGATAGTTTTACCCATCGGCAAAAGCTCATAGTGGACGATTCCTTTCCAATCCCTCCATACACATAGCATCACTTTGTTCCGAGTCAGGGCGGGCTTTGCCACAGTCTGTGGGTCCATGCTTCGACCATGATCTTTTTTGTACATTCTTATCGTAAGTCACCCATTTTTCATCATTCGTAATCAACTATTTAAGAAATGGTTCGGAATTGTTACGTTTCAACAAAGAATCGCAAATGGAAACACGTTGCATTAGGTTTATCTCAGTGAGATCATGTGGTACCCAAATGTCAAGTTTTTTCTTGTACCCAGATTTTCATTAAAACCAGCCAGTTACATTCAGTACAGCCAAAGAGGTTTGATTAATAATAATACATTCAAAATACGAAAATACTTTTGCCCGGACCTATTTATTATATTTAGAAAAGTTGAGTACTTATTTACAATGCCAAATCAAATGACATAGTATATTGAATTTGGTATTTTTTACTATATTTATTACCAGAACTACTCAAGAACTTTTAAAGAAACCTCTAATCATATCACAAAACGAAATTTCTGCAAAAAGAGAGTTGACTTCAGTTGATATAGTCGAAACGAACCGTGCTTTGACTACATATGCTTAATGGTGCTATAATGTCGTTTTTGACGTCGCGGAGTTTTCGTTAAAGAACCAATTCTGAGTAACCCAACTTGGTCGCAACATGAGCTTACTACATTTTTTTACAACTGGATACATACTGTTTTAGATGAAAAACTAAATGAAAAACTAAATGATTTCTCTAAATCAAAAGAAATATTCATATTATTCTTAACGTATGCACATAATACTACGTTAAAGTATTGAAAATCACTTTTTTTTACCTCCATATAAGGCCACTGCTAATTTGTGGAATATTCCTGTAATTTCCTGTAATTTTGAAGATATCTGTTCATGTTTTTTATTTCTTATGATATATTAACTTTAGTTTCACTTTAGTTAAAGGACTTAAGTAATCTTTGTTAAGTTGATGCTTGGCTCTTAAAGGGCTAGGTATAATTATTGAATCGAACCCACAACCATCAAGTTAACAGTCAGACCCAGTATCACTGCGCCACGTCGTCCTCAGTGTATAGATTGAATATTCAATAAAACGCTGTCTAGCCAGAGTATAAAATCTTATTCTTATTCTTCATCTTCATCAGATTTTAGACAGAATCTGTTAATTATATTTACATATCATGTTCTCGGTATCACCTTAGGCTCCAAATTACAGTGGGGACCCCATATTGATGGATTGGCGAGTAGACTTAGCTCAGCAGCTTTCGCGGTCAAAAAATAAAAATGCAACCGGTATTCAAGTAATATTTGTCCTGCAGAAGCGAGCTATTCGTGCAATCTATAACTTAGGCCCTAAAGACTCCTTACGGAGTCTTTTTGACATACCGAAGAGCAAGACCAAATTCCTGCAAAAATCCTTTTCTGTATATGCCTCATCCCTCTGAAATCAACTACCCAATCCTATCCAGAAAAGCCTTTCCTTAATGTCCTTTAAATCCCTATTGAAAAAGCATTTATTCGCAAGTGAGATTGATTGACCTAGCTCAGTAATATTTTTAATTTGACTACCTCACTTAATTATGTTCTTTTTTTTGTATATACCTGTATATTTATAGTCACCATGAATATGTTTGTATGTATGTATGTATATATATATATATATATATATATATATATATATATAGGTAATTAATTATATAGTTATTTATATTTTATGTATTTGTATATTGTATATTTATGTAAATACGTATGGATGTTTGTATATATCCAGCCCAGTGCAATTACAAATAGGTGTTAACCACATTCACAACTACAATAATAATTGAGGTTATGAGCAGTAGTGCTTTTAACCATACCAGAGTCAAGACTTCAAGTAGATAATTATAAATAGGTCTTAACCACATTTATAATTAAAATAACAATTATTACAAATATTACAAATAGTCGAGGTTAGCCAGTGGCAGAGGAGCAATAGTGCTTCGAACCACATCAGAGCCAAGACTGTACAACGCCCGTGCGGTCTTTTATACAATCGCTAACAAATAAGTTGTAGGGTAGAAGATAAGAATTGATGACGCTATCGCGTCATAGTGACGTGATCGGTAGGTGTCGTATAGAAATTTATAAGTAATTTACATAATATTCCTAACATTAAATAATATTCCTAATTATATAATTAATTTTCTATACATACTATGTTTTATTTTTATAAATTTTTAATATTTTCTTTGTTTATTATTATTATTTTGTTTCTTTATTATTATCAATTATAATACATTAATTGTCTCTACATCGCAACTTGGTTCTCATCCACTTCCATTTGTTGGCTGGAAGAGATTTCTTTAAGAGATAAGCCCGCCATTGTAAACAATCTTTACAATTTTATTATTTCTTTGTGTTTTTTTTATTACATGCAATAAAGAACATATATAAGGCAAAATTTTAAAGAAATGAATATATTGACAGTTGCATCTCAATATATTTTTGGAAATGTTATATATTTTATTATATGTTAAAAAAAAACATTAATGATTTTACCAAAATTGGTGATGTCCATAATATAAACACCAGGATTAGGCTTAATCTTAGTGCACTCTCGATTGCATCGAATCCACAATTCTTTCATGAGACAATGTGTACCCTTTTTCAATAGGATCCCAGAAAATGTCAGAGAATTTTCTACATCACAATTTAAATAATTGTGAAAAGACGTTTGTGTGTTACAGGTTATTACCAAATTATTGATTTTATAAATGATAACACGTCATTAGGAATGAAATACCAGTATCATTGTCACAAATAATTAAATATGTATTTGTATAAAATTGATTTAAAAAAAGTCCCGCTGAGTTTCTTGCGCCGGTTCTTCTCAGGTCAGAGGCATTAACTTTAGTGAACTGGTGATAAATTATTTGACGTTCAAAAAATTAAGCATGTAATTTCTTATTTTGAATAAAATTATTTGAATTGGGGTAGCTACTCTGTGACACCTCGTAAAATGAATAAATTTCATTTCAGTAACGGTTATGACATTTTATATAGCAATTTCAATGACCTTTTTGGCTTAAGATAAAGCACGGCGCGGACACCACCATCCTTGACCTAACATTTATATATTATGTATCTAAAACGTTGCATAATATTGCACTGCGCTATTTTAAGTCGACAGTGTTCAAGATTAGTGTTATAATTTGGAACATTCCAATCAAACATACATTTAACAAAACTACCAAAAATGCTATTTCGTTTACGGTACATAAATAAAATATCCCTTTTTCTAGCTTTTTGTATCCCTCTTGTATGAAGATGGGCAAAGGGAACCTGAAAACCTAGTGTTAAGACATCCCGTTCCCATTAAGACAGTTCCGTTTTCCACTTTTCGTGGCAGAACTAGACGCCTGCCTTGTTACCAGAGTGAAGAAATGAATATATTAAATATCTCATTTCCTCGATTGGCAATCGAACTCACAACCTGCCTCACGTCTGTGACCCTGCGGAATGACTATTATTTATTTAGTTTTTATACTGAAATTTCTTCAACCAGGTACACGAACTGCCACCAGAAAAGCTAAAGAACCGTGAAGTGGTCAACATAGACATCGCCAATGATCCTTTATCCTCAGCCGATTACAAATCTGAGACGGATCCAACCAAATTCAAGTCGGCCAAGACTGGCCGTGGCCCCCTCGTGGGTCCCAATTGGAAGAACGACGTGAAACCTGTCATGACGTGCTATAAATTGGTAACAGCTGAGTTCAAGTGGTTCGGTTTGCAGGTGAGACTTCTTTTTTAATATTATCTTTTTTTTAACGTTTACATGGAATCGTCATTTTCTCGTCAGTGTTAATTTAAAAAATATATATAAATTTGCTTTTTTTTGTGATGTATTTAAATGGTTGATGTGAAGGTATTGCAAGTGAAAACTAGACAATAAATGTTGTGGCATCTTATGAAACTTAAAGGCATCTTCTTACTTTAATATTATAAATGTGAAAATTGGCAATGGTGGAGATTTTTTGTTCCACTTTCACGCAAAAACTACTAAACGTATTTGAATAAAACTTTATAGTAATAGAATCTTTATGGCGCAGGGGCACTAAGTGTGACTGTAAAAGCGCCTGGTTGTGGGTTCGATCCCCACTCGAGGAAATGAAATATTTATTTAAATTTATACTTCCGTTTCATCGCTCTCGCGCGGCGTTGAGTTCCGCCATTCAAGACGCAATGCCTTCAGAATTCGGCGGAAAGTGGATGTTCTCCACTTCTTGAGTCTTAACACTAGGTTGCCTTCTGCTTACGTTACGTACTTAGTTAATACATACATACAAGTAAAAATAAGGTTAATAATAAGGTTAAGTGGAGGTAGCTGCGTTATAGTCGATAGCATTCTATAATTGTATTAAATGTCTATTGAAGAAAATTAATTTCATTCATATTATACGTCTCTTATGATGTGTTATCATCTGTTATCAGTATTAGGGATGTTACGATAGATTATTTCCGATCTGGATATGGATATATATAAAGAATGCTGTATCAGTTTCGGTTACGGAAAAAAAATATTTCAGATTATCCGGTATTTTCGGATAATTTCTGTTAAGGATTTTTTAAAGAATTTAAATAAATAATTATTAAATTTCTTAAGTGATCATACATTAATCTAGCATCAATCTTAAAACCTGACCGACATTTTCTACTCGTTTCGAAGTAATATAAAACTAGAAACACACTACAAGTTTCAAACAAACGATTCAAGAGGAGATACATTAGTGTGACACTCTTTTACGCTAGTCTGGTCACTGGCTTACGTAAAATCAAGCAAAAAAATCTGTCATAATAAATTATTCTTGCTTAAACTTTGATTCCGCTCGTATCCAAAACTTAATCAACTTCCTATATTGGATTCGGTTACGGTTAGTTTTTTTGTTACGGATATCCGATAATTTCGGTTACGGTTACGGAGCTCCATAACATCCCTAATAGATAGATACCTATGTCATAAATCAATTTAAAAAAAAAAAAACAAATTAAATAATATTTATCAGTCGTTAATTTCGGAGCGAAAGAAATAAAAATAATTATTACCATTTCAAAGATCAAGTAAATAATAAAACCCGTCATATACCTACATACCTATATACAAACGTATTATACAATTCTTGTCGGACTTTATTACCGTCGTTCAAAGTTCACATTGATCAATTTATAGAAGCAGATACTATCTTTTTTTTATCAGCTTCACGCTGTATCCCGCACACAGCAGGGTAGGCAGAGGGAACCTAGTGTTAAGACACTCCGTTCCCCACTTTCCGCCGAATTTTGGAGGCATTGCGTGCTGAGTGGTGGAACTCAACGACGCGCTTTGCCTCAACACCAGAGCGAAGAAATAAAAATATAAATGTAAATAAATATTTCACTTCCTCGAGTGGGGATCGAACCCACAACCAGTCGATTTTACAGTCACATTTTGTGCCTCTGCGCCACGACCGGCCTCAAGGTAAGGTACTGTCTAGTTTTAGATAAATTGAATTAAATTTTTTTTTAGGCTTCCGTACTTTTTAAGGAAAAAAGAAACCCTTATAAGATCACTTTGTTGTTTGTCTGTCTGTTGAGAACCTTTATCTCTGGAACGCTTGAAGATATCGTGTAGAAATTCAAACCATATACGACAAGATCTACGACCCCATGATTTCCTGAAAATAAAACGTATTTCTACATTTATTTAAAAAAAGATCTCCGTCTATATAGCAAAAAATCCGCATATCGACACTATAAAGGGAATCAAAATTAAATATCCGGTAGACCTAGAATAATGAAATTTAGAACCTAAAAAATAATAGCCATTAAAAAGGGGCAAAATTTGGTATTAAAGCCGCTAGTTCAAGTGAGATATCAAATGAATTTTATAATAGAAAAAGCTCGAGACCTTCATTTTTTGAACGGGAGCCTCGATTGGCGAGACCGACTCGCACTTGTCTGGTTTTTTAATCAGCTGCACGCAGATCAGCACGCTACAGGATACAGCATCACGCTGTATCCTGCACACAGCAGGATAGGCAAAGAGAACCTAATGTTATGACTATGCTCCCTATTTTCCGCCGAATTCTGGAGACATTGCGTGTTGAGAGGCGAATCTCAACGCCTCGGTTTACCTTAAGTGCTGAGTGGCGGAACTCAACGCCGCGCATTGCCTCGACACCAGAGTGAAGAAATGAAAATATAAATTTTAATAAATATTTCATTTCCTCGAGTGGATCGAACCCACCACCTGTAGCGTTAACAGTCACACACTTGTGCCCCAGCGCCACGACTGGCCTCACAAATAAAAGAATCAAATGAAGATACGAAAAGTGTTTTTTTTTATTTATAAAACAATAGATCTTAAAGCAAAGTAGTATTGGTAGGTTTTCTGTAGACAAAACTCCACGAGCCCTAAGGCTGCTAACTGCATTTACACTTCGCAGTGTTAGCTAATAGGATTAGTGCGCAGTGCGATCATTACCCTAATCCTACTCTCTTTCTATGGTTCACGACTTAAATTTTAGTTCAGAGACATTACTAGATAAGTAGTTACTGTACTGTCTAAATATTTTATAATACAGTATTTTTTATAATATTTTTAAATAGAAATCTCATTCGAACGAGGTTTTTTAATTATTTTCATTGCTAAGACTGTGGCGTTGAGTTTCGCCATTCCACGTAATGTCTCGGAGTCAGGTGGGAAGTGGAAAAAAACATAATGTCTTGACATTATGTTCCCTCTGCCTACCATGCTGTTCAGAGTAAAGAGAGAAACTATTTTAGTGATATAACACATATAAATAAATATTTTCATTTCTTCGCTCTATTGTCGAGGCTGAGCGCGGCGTTGAGCTCCGCCACTCAACACGCAATGCCTTTAGATTTCGACGGCAAATGGAGAACGGAGTGTCTTAACACTAGGTTCTCTCTGCCTACTCTGCTATATGCGGGTTACAGCGTGAAGCTGAATTTATCGTATTAAAATGTCGTACAAAAGAATATCAACCGGTGCTTCTTCTGAATAACACCCACGTCACTTAAATTAAGGCTAATGCATCTCACTGCAAATAATTGACCCCATTAAGAATTATATTTTGACTTGAGACCGTCGTGCAGTCGGAGCACTCCCACTCGGGGAAAAGAATTATTTAATATTTTCTTTTCCTCGCTCTGGTAACGCGCGGCGTTGATTTCCGCCACTCAACGCACAATGCCCTCAGAATTCGGCGGAAAGTGGGTAACGGAAGTATGAAGAAATTAAGAAATCGTAGGTTCCCATGTTCCCTTTGGTGTCTTTACTGAAGCTATTTTTTTAAGTATATTATTACAGCATTTTATTTCAATGACGTGGTATGGACGTAGTATGGACCAAATATTGCAAACCAAGTTGCGTCCGTCTGATTAAGTTGAAATTTAAAATATGCCTTTACTTCAGATAAGAATGTTATTATTTATCGCAAAAAAAGCAGATTAGATATTTTTTTACAATCGATTATGAATATATAAAGAACAGACTACCATAATGCCGTTTTAATTTTTTAAAGATTACCTTATGTAAAATAAAATAATAATATTGTATGATATTCCCATGTTTTTGTTTAGGCCTTTTAAGTATTTAAAATAAAACATATTTTTACAAAATACTGTCTGTAATGATGTTTATTACACGAGGCAATCTGTAAATATATTTCAGTTATTATTAATAAGTATAGAACTAATGTTGTCATTAAAATTAATTTGTATAATATATCAATTATTTTCTATAATAAAGCTAAATAAAAAGTTTATAATATGATAACTAAAAGTAACACGCTTGAGCTGTCTAAGAATTTTACATTTTTTTTGTTATTATTTCCATTTTACTGTTTTTTACACAAAAATTATGTCTACGGATAAAGAAATATATAAATAATTTAACAAAACCTTGCAATACATGTAATGTCTATCAGTACTTTTTTTTTCTTAAGCAGTTGTCATAAATAACAGCATAAAATATAATTTTACACCATAAAAATAAATACTAGTAATATTTTTTCTGATATTAAATAACAAATAATAAAAAATATGTTTAATAAGCATACCTGTGACTATAATAACGTTGAAAAGTTTAATGCTTTATTTTATGTTAACTTAAGTTAAAAATAACATTATTTAAAAAAAAATATATACATCCATAAAATCAGTAAATACTGTTTTGTAGAAAATCTGTCGAATATGTATGTTGTATAATATTTTTAACATTTTTAAAGTGTTATTCCACATTTAGGAAAGAAAAATACTTATTTAGAAAACGTATAAAAAATTGAACGTAGCGAAAATCGAACCCGCGCCCCCTGGAAACCGACCTGGACCTGGTCGGTTTCCAGTATATGTTGCACAATATCTGTATTTAAATCTCTGTCTATCTGAAAATGTTATCTGTATTTAATTGTAATATCTGTATTTGAAATTGCAATTGTAAGTTCTATTTTTCAATTAATATTAATTTTTTTTATTAGCTTCACGCTGTATCCCGCATACAGAAGGGTAGGCAGAGGGAACGTAGTGTTAAGACAATTCGTTCCCCACTTTCTGCCGAATTCTGGAGGCATTGCGTGTTGAGTAACAGAACTCAACGCCGCGTTTTGCCTCGATACCAGACTGAAGAAATGGAAATATAAATTTAAGTAAATATTTCGTCTCTTCGAGTGGGGATCGAACCCACAACCAGTCGGTTGTACAGTCACACCTTGTGCCCCTGCGCCACGATTGTCTCAATTAATAATTTTATATAATGCATAGTGATCGCGATATTCTGGACAAAAAACGATCAGCATTTTTTTGTTTTATCACGAAACCGGAGACGATTTAGGACATAATAAATTGCAAACGTAGCCACTTAAAAACTCCTTTCATTATGGTAGCGATTGCTCATTTTTTTTTAAATAAGAATAATGTACTCTTCTTATTTGGATATTTCTATATTTTTTTTATTTTGTCTGTACTATAACTATATGTGTACTATAACTGAAATTAGTGACGTGTAAATGAATTATTTTAATGACTGTAACTTTAACTTCAAAAATTTTTAACATAGAGATTTTTTTTCATAGAAAATGTCCAATCTTTGTAGCAAATGTTGTATCACTTTGTTTTCATATTGTATAAAAACCACATATGCAATTATGAACTTTTTAAAGGAAACACATTTCTCAAGACAATTTACTTGTTTGTTTACAATATTATTAGAAATGAAGGTTTTATTATATTATTGTCTTTTTTTTTAATTTTCAGAGCAAAGTCGAAAATGTGATTCAGAAGTCGGAACGACGGCTGTTTACCATATTCCATAGGTAAGATTTTTATAATTTTCTTATTTATTTTTATTTTGTTTACTTTCTGGCATTTATCAAAAAAGAGTATCGGAAATCGGAAAATAAAAATATAAAGCATCATGGCGCATGCAAATGGCGTTTGAACTTATTTTTATTATTATTTTGAAATTATATTTTCATTTTTTTATTGGAAAAATATTTTTTTTTATATACACATACATATGAAAAATCATACTTACCTGCTTTACATTTTAGAGCAAATATATATATATATATAAAAAACTAAGGTCAATTGCATTACATAACATATAACTAGAAAACTTTAATAAAAACATTTTAGAAAACGTGTAAAAATGAATTGTTTGTTTCCCACTCGTAGAAATGGAATACTTAAAATTTTCATTATTTTGATCAAAGCGTGGCAAACAAGACAAAGCGCGGCGCTAAGTTCTGGTATTAAACGCAAAACTAATAGTTCAAAAATTCAGCTCAAAATGGGGAACGAAGTGTCAACACTAGGTTAACCTTTTGTCTACTCCGCTATATGCGGGATACACCGTGAAGGTAAAAAAAATATTTCTTCGATATATTATATTTAATAAAGAAAAATATAAAATGCATTTGCAGGCAAGTATTCTGTTCCATGGACGACTGGTACGGGATGACAATGGCGGACATCCGCGCCATAGAGGACCGCACCAAGGAGGAGCTCGAGAAGCTGCGTCGCGAGGGCGAGGTCCGCGGGATGCGCGCCGACAACGAGTAGGGGGCCTCTCCGACCCCACGCCCACGTTAACCCTTTAAGGTCCTTGATCATTTTTTTTTTTCAAAAAAATGAATTTGAAAATTATTAATTTTAAACATTTTTTTTATACTTAGCGATTTTGTTATTTAATTAAGATAGTTAATTTTTATATTTAATTGAACATATGTATTCGTCGATTTTAAAGGGTTAACGTTTTGGGAGTGCGCGCTATGCCCGAGCCTCAATTAGAGATTGCGATAACGACTGCTGGCAGTCGCGCTCATTATATTCGCATATATTATATTTCGTGTAGGGCCGTTTTTTTTTTCTCGATATTTTGTATGAAATTTTAACGTAATTGACATATTTTTGTTCTGTGGACATCGATCGTCTCTTGTTCTGTGGACGTCGTTCGTCTCGTTGTATAGATTAGACGTGTGTTCCTATGTCGAAGGTTTCCACACCGGTGGACGTGAGTCGCTCCACAAATTTAAACATTGAAAGCAATATATTTAGTATTTTTTTTTATTAATAATTAATTACGTATAATGTACATTACACAAGGCTACAACTATAAAAAAAACTGTTTGAATAATTTCAACTCGTTCATATGTATGTAAGTCGTGGTGTTGGAAGCGAACAACATAATTCTAGGTCGTCGGAATTTTTTAGAAAATGCAAATTAAAATTTTTGTTAATTTTACCTTGTATTACAACATATATTATAATATTTACATTATATGGAACTTTTTTTAGATAATCTGTTTTAATATATAAATAAAAAAAAAAGATAAAAGTAATTAGTTTAAGATTTCTATTGTGATAGAAATTCAAGCAACTGAGACGAGAAAATGAGGTGAAATACATATTATTCATAAAAAAAATGTAACGTACTACGATTTAAATAATTTTATATTTTTTTTTATTTGGACATCATAAACTATAATAAGTTGAAATTATCAAAGCAGTTTTTAAAAAAAAAAACATTAAACCTGTGTAATTAAATAAATATCTCGTTTGAAGCGCGGGCATGCCGTTAGACAATTTCAACATGTGGTATAGATTAAATACTATTTAAATAAATAAGTCTATATGTAGTCTATGGTTGAAGGTAGTGTTGTCGTTACCTAACAGAGTTAATTCAATTAAAAAAAAATCGGGACAAATACATTAAATATCTGTGGATATTAATGTCATTTTAGATGAGACGTTTAAATATTTCGCTGTTTTAATAAACTATCGTTGTATGGTAAGCGCCCGTTCGGGACTACGGCTGTTGTATATTATAGAGATACGCTATCATATTGCATATATATATATATTAGCACTCCGAGTCGTCGATACGAATTTTTTGGGGGTTAAAAATATTTATTGGTGCAATATATTTTTTATCGGAATACAGAGGTTATCTGTGGGGGTAGCTCGGTTAGTCGATTTATTAGAGGTGTTGCAAGGAACTTAGGTTTATTTATGTATTATTTATACATATTGATATATATATATATATATATTATATACATATGTATGTATGTATGTTGGTTTGCGGTAATCCACTAAACATAGCACGGGGGAGGTTCTGACGAGCGCGCTGCAACACCCTAGAGTGATAGCAAGTATGTTTTAAGTTGTCGTTTAACAGATCAGTATTTTAATAATCGAGTGACATTCCAGATTCAATTTGGATCGAGACGATTAGCTCCCATTAGCTCTCTTTCTCTCTACAAGCGGCAAATGCAAATGGTGCATCTTTATGTTAGGACTCTTGATATATTTACTTAATTTATTATTGTCAGTTCGAAGTGTCAAAAGTTGTTATTTAATAGACTTGCTGTTATATTGTTCAAGTGAAGTGTTCTAAGAGTTCCTTATTATTATTATTTTTTTTATATAAAATAGTGTGTGAATGTCAATTTTGCTTTTATAAACATATGTAATTTTTTTTTTATAAATACATTTGATTTTTTTTTAATTTTTAATTTTTCTTGTAATTTTTCGTCCCTCGCTTAATTGTACTCTGCTTTGTCACATTATGTTCAAATTGAAGTATTTAGAGAGTTTACTTGCAATCGGCATCCGCTTTTAGTGTCGCATAGTGCTTCGTGTTTTATGTATATTTTTTTTTATAATTTGTTTATTATCTGTTCGCATTTAAGGTACTTAATTTTGGGCACTGTGGTATTCTCCTCCATATTTATAATTTTTGTTCAACCAAGATATAATAGTATGGAAATGGTGATATAAAGGAAATATAAACATGTTAGAACATGTTCAAACCGCGCTCACGCAACTGTTTACAGATCATTGAATGCAGTTACCAAATAAAAAAATTAAGTACAGATAATTTTTTTTTTTTGTAATTCCCTTAGATACTAATAGCACTTAGTGCAACAATCGCTATGAATTATATCCTTATAGATCTATAGTTGGTAAAAGCATGTAATGCCTTTTACCATTGATATTGCTTTGGTTTTGTCCCTTTTCTCCTGAATTCTAAAATTTATTATATTTAGAAATTTTTTTTTAATAAATGTTGAGAATACAAAGAATAATAGATTTTTCAAACTGTCTTGTAATTTTTTTTTTGTGTGTAGAATTCTCATAGTGATTAATAAAATTTATTTATTTTCCATAGTTTTATAATATGTTAACTACGATTAGTTAATTTTTAGCACACTTTAGTTTATAATCAATGCAACTTTGTATAGAAAGCTGAAATTGTCAATTTTTAAATATTTAGCTAACAAAAGTTTCGACGAGTTTCGCATTAATATGTAATTGTAAGTTGAATAACATTTGTTGTAAAATGTATTATGGATATTTTGAATGCCAACAGAAATAAATTAATTCTAACCTGCCATTGTGTCCTATTATTTATATATATGTTTTAATATTAACGTTATATCTAACTACTAAGTGTTAAGACCCTCCATTTCCCAGTTTCCGCCTAATTCGAGACTCTCCTGAGTGTCAGAACTCCACGATTCGCTTTGCTTTTGTTACCAGAGCTAAGAAATGATAATAATTTATTCCCGAACCTACAACCGTAGCGTTTGCAGGTAGTGTGCCTCTGCAACTCTGTTTAAGATTAAGACTGTCTTTATTTAAAATACATTAAAATTTTTTTTAGAACAGGAATGTAAAACAAAAGGCAACCAATCTGTTGTTTGATATATTAGCAAAAAAAATAACAAATTTCATTTCAGAAATGAATAACTAACACTATTTGAGATCTATAAAGGAAAATCATCAAAACGTAACATGATGTAATAAAATTATTTGACTTTTCCCTTTTTAACACACACATTTATAACATACATACTGGAGTAATGGTTTTTTTCTTTTTGCGAACTAAGAAAAATTAAAAAATACAAGGTAATACAAAACAATTAAGTTATAAAGACATTCTGGCAATTCATAAAATATCAAGCCCTAACAAAACACGACAATACATATTAATATATCAAATTTACTTATTATATATAATATTGGAACTTTCATAGAAACATTTTTATTAGTTTAAATCTGTAGCTGTCTAATCTTAAGCGTTTGCTTGAATATCATTATGATTTATCGCGAAAAATTACCAAAATTAATAAAACTAATGCCAACTTATCACTAAATGCATATTTTACATAAAATAAAAATATATTATATAAAAGTATAAATAATTATATCGCTAAAACGCGATGTTATCGAAAGAAACTTATCTCCCACGCTTCCAAATTGTCAATTTTAACGATATGATAACAATAAAGACTTATTAGTCATTATACAACACAATAAAACTTTATATTCTAATATGTTTATAATTTCATAATATTTAGGTAAAAAGGTTTACCTAACTGTAACTAAATTTGGAATACAATAAAGCGAATGTAGTTAAAATAAAGAAAAATACGACTGAAGTACTCCTAGACTACTAGGGAAATAGTGTCAATGGGGAACCCTGTGATATAGTGATAGTAACAATTACAAATTTAAGTTTGATTTCTTATAATACACAAATATATTAAACACATAAAAATTATTATTAATAATGAGTTAAATTTATTTTTAAAAAATATGTAAAATAAATTTTACATACTTGATAAAAAAAAATTGTCATAAAGAAGCTCTGAACTTAAGATTACAATAAATAGTGAATCTGTATAAATTTAGTAAATTAATTCTATTCTCAAAATCTCTTTTTGCTTAGACTAATTTGAACATTACATTTAATTTAATTTATGTTACAAATACAAAATTTCTTTATAAACTTTTCTACATGTGAAAATTTGACTTTTATGTGAATTTACAAAATAATTAGTCATATATATTATAGAAGTAAATTAATAACCAAATTTTGCTTTAATTTGAACATTTTATTTAATTTAATGGATGGAAATGAAATGGAAATATGGACAAAATATTTTTTTTATGGTTAATGATCTATTATTTTCATTTTGGTAAAAAGAAAGACAAGGAGCGGTGTTGAGTACCGACGCTCCACACTATTAATAAAGTCATAAAAAAAGGAAAGTGGGGAATCGCATTCTGCCAACTAACGCCCTGCTATATAACGTAGCGGGGTACAGTGTCAAGCTTAAATAAATAAATAGAAATAAAAAAAATTATAACACAGACTTAAAAGATTATTTCAATTTTAACATGGCAACTGTAAAGTAGTATTAATACCGCCGTAAAATATTAGCTGAAGCTTTGATGAATTTTATGATTGAAGAGAAAAAAAAAAGAATTCTCAATCATCAACCTCAAGTTCTAATTCAATGTCGACAAGATTAATTTTTCTTAGTGTGTTAATCACCATATATCTAGAAAACATTATATATAAATACCTAAACCAGACCATTTGACTTTTATGTTGCTTCATAGCTCGAGTAACACGGCGACTTTCTGTCCAGCGAAGGAAATATCTAAAATAATAAATTAAATCATTAAAAGAGGCCAGTCGTGGCGCAGGGGCACAAGTACGTGACTGTAAACACGACCATTTTTTATGGAAAAAGACAAGGCAAACGAGCATACGGGTCACCTGATGGTAAGTGATCACCGCCGCCCACGTCCCTGTGTAACACCAGAGGAGATACAGATGCATTTCTGACGTTTAAGGTGGAGATAGACGCGCTTTTTGAAGGTATCCAGGTCGTATCTATATGGAAATACGATGGTACTTAAGTTAGTGACGTACTGTGCGGTTACAAAATTCGGCGACATCTAACAAGTCAAACAGTTCTCCAGAACACTCCCCATCACAGAGACATTTCTACGCAAAGCCATTGGGTCAAGCCTTTCACTAGATCCCTGGATCCCCAAGGGTTCGAACAGCTCTACATTGTAGAACCGTCAAATGGGTCAAGCTGATACTGAATGATGATACTGAAATGGGTCAAGTTCACTGATGTGAACAGTACTCATGAGGCCGAACCTGGGGCTTATACAGTGCCAATCGGTGTTTTGTTTGAAGTAGTCTCGTTCTGCTGATGATTCCCAGGTTCTTTGAGGCCAACTTGGCCTTGCTTTGCAGATGATCGCGATACTGGCAGTCTCACGAAAACCCAATGTGCTGTTACTGGGTGCGGCTATAATGGGAGTGTTTTGGAAGACTGGCGACACAACAAATGGGTTTTTTTTTAGTGGTGAATGCGCAAACTTGTGTCTTCTTGGAGTTGAATTGAACCAAGTTCCTTTCACCCCATGTGGAAACATTGCCGAGGGATGCTTCAACTGTAGACACAAGCTTACTTCGGCACTGACTGCAACGTTTTCCCGATAAAGACTAGCGCAGCCAGAGTAAACAGCATCCACTGTGCTATCATCTCCAAAACAATGAATACTAGAATCCTCTAACATGTCATTGATATGCAGAAGAAACGGCGCAGGGGACGACATACAGCCTTGATGAATGCCATCGCTCACGGGCATGTATTCGGACTAAAAATTCTCGGAAAGCCTGTAGGATGGAGGTATAGCAAGGACCGCCCTATGCCCCACTCGATCGAAGGACTTCGCCATGTTCAAGCTAAGACTAAGTGCCAGGCCCTCTCCCTTGCTTTCGATAGCCGGCGGTAGGTTAGGTAGACCAGAACATCACCGGACAAGCGACCATAGCGGAAGCCATGTTGACGGTCATTAATCATTTTTAAACATTTTTAAAGTGTTATTCTTAGGAAAGAAAAATACTTATTTATTAAGAAAACGCGAGATTTGAACCCGCGCCTCTTTGGAAACAGTCCAAACGCTATCACTGACTAAGCCTAATTCTAAACGATTATTAATTAATCGGTGATCCTCCAGATAAACCAAAAGCGGGCTATGTATAATGCTCTCCATCCCTTTCGAGAACAGGGAGGTGATAGCAATAAGCGTGTAGTTAGATGGGCCGGAACCATTGCCTTGCCATCGCCAGTGCCACCTTTGAGGGAGCCCAGACGGGTAGCTCTCAAGCTTCTGGCGGATTTTGGCGATACGCTTGGACCTTGCTCTGGCAATTTGCCACTTAAAGTACATAGAGGCTCGGTTATAATCCTATCCTTCTTTTAAATTTGAATGGAGTGTCTAAACACTAGGTTCCCTACCTACCTGCTGTGTGCAGGATACAGTATGAAGCTGATTTAAAATTATTAACAGAGGTCATTATGTCGCAGCAACATGGGATTTCTCTAAACAAATATAACCATTTTTAACATTTTTTAAAAGTGTTATTCCACATTTAGAAACCTGGTCAGTTTCCAGGAGGCGCGGGTTCGAGTCTCCCTACATTCAATTTTTTTTTTACGTTTTCTAAGTAAGTAAATAGAATAATTATTTCTATTTTCATTATTTATATTTCTATGTAAAACTATTTTTAAAAGACCATCTATAAAATTTTTTATAATTAATAATGTACCTTTTCATTATTTCATAATTATGGGGCTTTAATTAAAGCATTATGTACAAAGACTTAAATGTAATATAATATGTTTTAAGATTTTACCTTTTAGAGGACAGTAAAAAGCTTAATGGTAGGTCTAAAAAACTCAAATATTTTCTCAATATATTGACAGAATCCAATGTATATACTGTACATTCTGAAACAAATAAAATACAAATTTTATATTTTAATAGGAAGGATATGTCAGCTTTACGCTGGTAGGCAGAGGGAACCTAATATTAACACACTCTATTCTTCCTATTTCGTCGAAATCTAGAGGCATCGCATATTGAATGGTGGAAATCAATGTCGCATTTTGTCTCAATACCAGAGCGAAGAAATTAAATAGTAAATATTTCATCTCCTCAAGTGGGATTGAACCCCCAACCAGTTGCATTTACAGTCACTGATTTGTGCTCCATGTCACAACTGGAAAAACTAGGAGGAATGATAACAAAGATAAATGAGTGAATAGATTTTTAGTTTTAAGTGAGGCCATTGTAAAGCATCTAAGTATAAAAACAATGATTGTGGATTCATAAAGTTCCACCACTCTATATGCAATGTCTCAAGTTTGAAAAAGTAGAAACTAAGTGTCTTGACACTAAGTCCTCTCTGCCTACCCTGCTATGAGGGAAAAAATATAGCTACAATTTGATTACACATATTTAGTTGAGAGATTGAGTACTGTATACAAATTTACCCAAAAAAAGCAAATTTTAAATAAAAATTGTAAAAAATATATGTAATATTAATAGATTTTAACTTACTTTGTGGCATGTTCTTTTCAACGAACATGTAAGCAACTGCATAGAATACTGCTGAATGATTAGGATGTGAGGATACACCTCCCCTGTCAAAAGTGACTAAAGTATCAATATCTAAAGCTTCTAATTGCTGTTGTATGAGTTTGGCTATGACTGGTACAGGCCATTGTGCCTTTGGATTATCCTGTAGCCTTGTGTCTGATATTAGACATATGTTACAATCTGGCACACCAAGAGCATAACAAGCCTTCCATAATTCTTTTCTTCTCTCATTTCCCTTTCCTTCGTAATTACCTGAATATATAAATATTTTCTTTAGCATATTATATAATAATGTAATATATATATATATATATATATATATATATATATATATATATATATGTATATATATATATATATATATATATATTTATATATTTTTCTATTATTATATATTATCAAATTCACGCTGTATCTACACACAGCTGGGTAGGCAGAGGGAACCTAGTGTTAAGACACTCTATTCCTTACCTTCCGCCGAATTCTAGAGCTATTGAGACTTGAGTAGCAGAACTCAACGCTGTACTTTTGCCTTGACACCAGAGCGAAGAAATGAAAATATAAATGTAAATAAATAGTTCATTTTCTCGAGTGGAGATTGAACCTACACTTTGCGCCCTGCGCCACAACTGGCCTCATTATATATTATATTATATTTTGTTTAGTGACAACAGTAGTATATATGTATTACAAGTAATATGATCTGTTTAAAAGAATTTTATGTTACTATGTACTTAATATATCATTTTTAAAACAATTGTCACACTAGTAAATGTACTAGTAAAACTCAAAAATAAAAAAAAATTATATCAATGACAAAATTTAAGGAAATTAAAATATAACAGTAAAATAACAAACACAACTAACAAAAAAAGGAATATTTTACCATTTGATAAACACAGTAAATAAACTTCAGCTCCTTGCTCACATAATCGGAAAATTGTTGGACCGAAAAACATGCATTCATCATCAGGATGTGCTATTACTATTAAAACTCTCTTGGCTCCAAGAGCTCCTCGAGTCCTTGTTGGTAATCTCCTCGCGTATCGGCGATACACAAAACAGCAAACAAGCAAGTAACCAATTAACCATACGCTGATGTATAATATAAAATTTCTTATATAAATTAATGATTCTGCCACAATATGTACGTAAAAATTAATAATAAATTTCAAAGTTGACTCATAAATTAACATTTCTGACTAGAATGTGATACCTTTTAAGTAAAATCTGGAAGCTTATGCTTTTAATTAATCTATTATAATAGGCAACATAATATTCAAAATATTATTAAAGCGCTAAACCCTAAAACTTGTACTTCCTATCGTCAACATAGTTCTTTGGTGGTTTTTTATAGTAAATGCCACAGACACATATACCCAAAGGGTAAATGTCATCATCATAGATAATAAATGAAAAATATCTCCTAAGTCCTGCCCATATAGTAGTAGTACATTCATGCATTGTCTATAGGTATTGGGTATAATCTTTAAACCAAATTATGAAATTAAAATTAAATTAAAATGATTGAATTTTGTTAGCATATGTTGACAAATTTGTCTTATAAATTGTGACACTTTTTTATACCGCATTTTAATTATTAATCGGTAATCTGTAAAGTCAAGCAATAAATACTTTTTTTATATCTGTGGTATCATAACAAAATAAATAATAACTTCTGTAATCTCAATCTGTGGTAAATGTGAGCTTGAGTAATCTGTAGTAAGAAATATGAATGAATAACAAATCGCAAACAGTTTATTTGTTTCGGAAATTAATTAATAATTTCTTTTAGATAACAGTGTTTGAAGATAATATTGCAAAAACTAAGCAAGTTCTTGTTGTGTCTATAGTGTACAGAATGATTCAACCGGATTACGCCTCTGCAATGGGCTTACTAGCTCATCTAAATTCAGATGAATTAAAGGAAATGCTCAATGATGATACAAAATTCGATTCTGTCCTTAAGGATTTTAAACAGGTAAACGAATTGAAATATAAAAAAATAAAAATATTTGCTTATTTAATTAAGTTTAGTTCTGGCCAGTACGTCTTTTTGAAAGCTCATATCAAATTTATTTTGTAACTGGGTAATGATAAATTAGTCATTGGAAAGATACACAAATCATTTATTGTGCTTTGATCTATAACTTATTTTATCTATTTATTAATAGGTTAAAGACTGGGAAACTGAAAAAGAAATGATTATTGCTAGTAATCGATCACTAGCAGAATTCAATTTAAGTAAGGAGCCAGAATTAGAAGAATTAAAGGCACAAGTTCAAGAAAAATCTAAAGATGGTGAAGAAATGTGCACTCGCATACAAGACCTGTTAAATGAATATAGTAAGTGAAAGTTATATACTATTATAGATACAAATTTGAAATTGTTATAAATTTTTGCATTATTCAATACCTATTTGTAGGATCTAAGTCAGCCGGAATATCTCCTGACACAACATTAGCGTTACTACAAACTGCAGCAGCTGAAGCAGAAGAAGAATCAGAAAATATATCACAAGATTTTCTTTCTGGTAAAATAGATGTAGACAAATTTCTCGAAGATTTTGAACCAATTCGTAAGACAATGCACTTGAGAAAATTTAAATCTGATAAAATGAATGAACTCTTAAGAACAAATCAAAATTCTTATGGCAATGGTATTGCTAAGCCATATTTACCGTATCCAAATTATGGCCAAACTCCAGGTGTACCAAATATACCTTATCCTGTAGGCCCTCTTAACATGCCTATGCCAGGTATGTATGGAAACCATTTTTGAAAACCCCCATATGATGTTATGAATATATATATTGAGCTATTACGTAAATATTATTTAAATCATAATGAAAATTCAATCTATGGTCAGATTGATATTTGAAAAATTAAATATGTAAAGAAAAAATATATATTGTAATAATTTTTAATACTGCCATATTTGCTGTATATGATTCAAATTTAAAATTTTACAAAATAGTCTTTATTACATATTTTTAAATGGTATATTTATTTTATATAAATTTAATCTTTATTCTGTATGTAATTTTCACGTAAAAATTTTTAAGGAATATCTTTTTCTTTTAAATTGGATATCCATTGGTTACACCTCTGGTGGTAATGGCTCAATACTCATATTATAAAAATATATAATTATATTAAAATTGTCTAATGTTGATATAATTCTTTTTTATTAAGATGTTATAAATAATTGTCTTATACATCCTATTAATGTTTCCTTGTTAATTTACTATTCATTTTAACTTTTAACTGACTTTAATATTTTAAACATAAAAAAAATATTGTTTTTCTATCTTATCTTTGTTCATTAACATTGTAAAATGTTAACGAACAAAGATTTTATTAGTTAAGATTTTTTCTTTTTTTTCAAGGTCAATTAAACTAAAGTATAAGTGATTGAGTTTGTTTAATAAACAGTCCGCTTGATATTGGTGCTTGTAGATAAAATCGAATTATTTGGGTAAATAATATTTAAATAAAGTGAAATTTGTGACCACAACTATTGTTTTTTGCCATTTTTGCCAACCATTAACAATAGATTGTAATGGCTAATCTCTCTTTAGCATTAAATTAATAAAAAAATATTTATGAATAATTTTATAACATAATTTCTATGACATTTAATATTCTCATAATTGTTTTCTCAGGAATTGTTTGGTAATTTAATAATATTTCTTAAATTCCGTAAACATTTGAAATTATCTAAGAATCTTAAATCAAATTTAAAAAATATATTGTGTTGGATAGTCTATATATCAAGTAAAGCTATAGGTTATATGAAATAAAATCATGTTAATTATTTTGATGTAACCCACTATATTGAGGTGGATGTGTCTGGATGCCATAAATAAAAGCTAGTGTATTATGTAGCTATAACATGCGGCGTTAAGTTCCGTCGCTCAACATGCGATGCCACCATAATTTAGTGGAAAGTAAAAAACTTTTACTGCCTACTTTGATATGTGCAGAATACAGAGTGAAGCTTAACAAGACATACATAGAGTGGGTTTAACCACCGCTGTATCATAGTATATATGTAATTATTATACTGTAATATTAGAATATACTCTTATAAATAAGCAAAACACAGTGATGATACTTATCAAAGCCAAACAATGATCCTAAATTTGGCATCTTTATTGTAAATTTTACTTGAAAAGTTATAGAAAATTTGCACAATATTTTTGTTAAGACATGTAATATGTATATAAACCTTATCAACTTTTATTATTATCACAATACTTTTTTATTTTCGGACACTTAACAGTTTATGTAAGGTTTATTTACTTGAAAAGAAGCATGTGGAACCATTAAAATGTAGGTCCTGTTTTTAAATAAAAGCTTGAGATTATACAAGCTGCAAAATATATTATTTTCTATTTCTTATATTGTTATGTTAAACTTTTATTTTTTTTGTAGCACCAAATGTATTTATTCTATTTTCCAGAAATACTGTATAGTATTATAAATTCAATGTCTTATTTAAAATAAAAATTGTGTAATGTTTGTGAATTTCTTATTTGCTTCACTTTTATTTTAAGATGTTTTTGAGAAGTTTATTAACATATTTTATTGTAAAGAAAATAAAATTGCGAAAAAAATATATAATTATTCATTTGTAAAATATGTACAATATATACAGATGATTAAAAATAATAATTTATTAAAAATATACTATAAACTATTATTTAGAACTAACATTCTTTATCTATTGAAAACTTGTACTAGTTAAAATTTTATTAGCTTTTTGTTTCAACAGAAGATTTCTTTTGATTATCAATATTATTATGATCATAATCAGTTTTGCCATACAGCACAAAACCAACAAAGAGTGTTGAGACGAAAATTGTTAGGTACATAGCTAACTCTTGGTTTTGGGCTGATGTTTCATCTTGTTGTTTACGAGCTCTCTTACGTAGATGTTCCTTTTCATATTGTGATTTTTTAAATAAATCACCATAGTGATTTCTAGACCTGCAAATATAATATAGAATGAATTTAAAATTATTTTCCATTAACAATATTAATTGTACTTTTCATACCAAGAATAAAGGAAATATTATTTATAGGAAGTATTTGGTACTAATAATTTTTTTTTTATTTAATTGTTACAAAAGCATAAAATAATTATGTATTGTTTTAGGTGTGCATATATTTTTTGGGACACATTGGTCTAACAGGTGTTCATACCAAGAATCAAAATCATATATGGGTGTTTTTCCATCCATTGTAGGTATAACATTTCTTGATTGCCGTGATTTATAAAACTTAACAACAGGATCATTAGGTTCATCATCAGGACGAAAATCCATACGGCTTGTGTTCTCTCTTCCTACAAGTAGACCTAAACACAATTTTTTAGTTTAGGAAATAATAAATAAGTAAAATTGTTGTTATATAATTTACAGTACTACCTTTGTCATACATTTTTTTTAGTTTAATATTTCCTAATACTTCATAAGCTTCTGTAATTGATCTAAATTTTTTAGCAGATTCTTCATCCTGAAATACGTCATAAATGTCATTTTTTTTAACAATAAAAATAGAGATTTAAACAAAACATAATTTTAAGTGATTAAAGTTATTTATTATAAATGAACATAAAGAAAAAATAAATGAACATACATTATACATTTTTATAACGGCCTGACTGTAAACATTTGACTTTACAAACCTTAGATGTATCAGGGTGATACATTTTAGATAATTTGTAATATGCAGATTTTATATCATTTTGCGTAGCTTTCGGCGTCACCCCTAATACATCATAATGACTCGCTCCGATTCGAGATGTTGTACCGAATGTGCGTAAAACTAAATCAGTTGCACCGCAAAATAATTTAGACTTACTGTGAGCGAGCATTGTAATAGCTGGAATGTTTATATTAAAAAAAATATTATTTTTTGGCTGTTCAGTATAAAAAAAATTAAGTATGCATTATTGAGTAAATGTTTTAATACTTTATATATACCTAAATAATAATTTTAGATAATAATTTAAGAACTTTTATCACATTTTGATTGATTACACAATGAATGTCAATGTCATATATCATATGGTTGCATTATAATTTATATTCAATTTTGTTATTTGTCACTGTCACTGTCACCTTGGACGGCAGACTGTTGAAAAGTGTTGAGGAATTACATTCGTACGGTAGCAGCTTCACTTCGCAGAATAGTAAAACGTAACAGCAAAGAAAAGAATGAAATAAAAATTATGGATAGTAGAAATAAAGATTATAGTAAATGCTTAAACTTAATTGGATAAGCCAATTTACGATATACGATTGTAATTGGGCATATGTATTAAATTTCAGATCCTTATGATAAAAATCGCATCAACAGTAACGCATGTTTTTGCATAAATGTTACCGTACATACTTAGATACATTTTATATTATTTAAGACATGTTTAGTTATAAGATGTTTTAATTAAAAGATTATTTAACATTCCTATAAGCTGAAAAGTAAGAAAGATCAGAAAAGTATTATATTTAAATCTTTTAATAATAAGGAATTTAAGGTACCATATCTTTAATTAAAAAAAGACACATCTTTATTTGTTTTTCATAATAGTATCACATCAGTACAAAATTCAAATATTACTGTACTTTATTTATACCTCTTTTTTTATCGCATTTAATGTTACCTGTAAAAAAATTATATTTATTCTGTGGTAGTAAAGCAATACAGTTGTTGTTGGTTGCTCCCTTTTTTACAACTACAATTCTCGAGTTGATGGTGTATTGCTGATCTGTGGGTGGTGTTTTAATATTAGTCATCACCTGCATTCTTATTTATTCATTTTATTGTGATAACTATTTTCTTATTTTGTTCCCTCTGCTTACTACAGTTCTGCCTAATATATAAGTAAGTAAACTATTTATTCTTTTAAAATAAGAGTGGTACTATATTATTTTTGCAGTAATTTGAACATATTTGCCTTAATATGTATATTATCAATTCAAGACCTTATAAGGATTGCAAGTGTGTTTAAGATCATGAATTACGAAATCGTGTCCTACATTGTATATACATTCCAGTTTTGTCATATGCAAGTCTTAAAAGGAATTTGTATTTGACCAAGTGACTCATCCACGTTATAACGGGCACAAATTCTTTATCAAATTGTATGACGTTATTTTTGTTTAAGGATATTAAGTCTTTAAGTGTAGCTTCAAATAAATTTACACTATTTGATAAGAAATTAGCATTTTAAACACATTCAATTATCGAACTTTTTTTTTAAGTAGCGCAGAAATTTTGGGCTATCAAAAATTTATTTAAGTAATATTTAATTACTTTTATAGTAGTTTTTTTCCTTATTATAATATTCGTTTCTTTATTTAAATAGCATAAAGATGTCGTCTCGCAAAACAGCTGGTCGTCGTGGTACCAACAAGAAACGCGCCCAGCGGGCTACTTCAAATGTATTTGCCATGTTTGACCAGGCGCAAATTGCGGAATTTAAAGAGGCTTTCAATATGATTGATCAGAATAGAGATGGTTTTGTAGATAAAGATGATCTACATGATATGCTTGCTTCACTAGGTATGCATTATATTTGAATATATTCTGTAATTTTGCTATTAAATTTGGCATTATTTATTACAAATAATGTAAAAAGCAAATATTTAAATTTGAATTGGATATTTAATTGAATAATGGAAGTTATGACCATTGCGGCATAGTAGAATAGCATCTGACTGTTGTAGGTTTGATTTCTACTTAAGGGAATCAATTATCTTCATTTCCATGCTCTGGTTATAAGAGATAGTGCCATATTCAGTCTCACCATTTAAAATGTAATGTTGCAAGTATTAAGGAATGGAGTTGTTCAACACTTAAGTTTTCTCTGTTTAGACTGCTATTTGTGGGATACAGCTTTAAGCTAAAAAAATATAATATTTAAATATGTAATATAAGTTTTATTTTTAATATACAGGAAAGAATCCAACTGAGGATTATCTAGAGGGTATGATGAATGAGGCACCAGGACCTATCAATTTTACTATGTTTTTGACCCTCTTTGGGGAACGTCTTCAGGGAACTGATCCTGAAGATGTTATCAAGAATGCTTTTGGGTAAGTGTAGTTAATTTGATCTTTCATCTCGATGCATATTTATGGATTTCTAAGATACCAAAACCAACTACAATATTGTCACAAATATTGTCATATAAGAAAAGAAAAAGTATATAAAAGAATAATTAATTGTTAACATACCTTAAAGAAATTAATTATATATCACTATATTACTTTCTGATTCAAAATATGTTGCATATTATCTTCCCATGTATCCCATATACAGAGTGTTTTTGTCAGTACTTTACTATACTTTTAATGAAACCAGTTTTAACTACACTATGAAATCTAATACAATTTAATGTTTTTTTTTTTCAAAAATAAAAAAGGGATTTTTTTTAAACAAAATAAATAATAAAATTATCGTTGTAAAATAAAATTCCGTTTTTCATGAACGACGCACGCAGTCACTAATCTATTAAAGGAAACCGCTGCATATGTCTCATTTCGAAATTGAGTCGTAGGTATTGGCGGTAAAGTTCAAAGTAGTTTAACCATTAGTAGTATTTTTGTACTAGTAGGTGTTTACGTTATTGGTATCTATGCGAACTGTGTCACACGAAATACAGCTATGGATAAATATCGTGAAATGAAAAAAAATATCTTACGTCTAAACTGTTGAGGCATATTGATTAATTTCTTTAGGTATGGATTTTTTTTGTTGTTTTACCCAACATGCTGTTCTCGTAAAAGGAGCGCTGCCGCTTCCACCCTAATATAGTATAGCAAAATAGAAAGAGCAAGAGAAAATGTTAAGTCACTGTTCCTCACCTCCCCTATTGCCGAAATATCTCGAGACATTGTGGCAGAATTCAATACTCACAGACTTTGTGAAATGAATTTCTGCCGTGTAATCCCGGCCTAGAATAGGATCATCCTGGTACTGGTGGTGTCGTGAGAGGGGACTAAAGTACGTGTGGTAGAGTCACGTCGCCAGCAATGGCAACACGCATGGGCAGACTCGACCGTATCATTACCACAGGGCTTTAAAAACCGGCGTTACGTAGTGGCTTTATGCCACTGCGATTCCGGGAATGCCGGGCTCCGGCGCCCAACCCACCTTAAAGGCCGGCAACGCACCTGCAGATCCTCTGGTGTTGCACGGAGTTGTGGGCGGCGGTAGTCACTTACCATCAGGTGACCCGAACGCTCGTTTGCCTTGTCCTTTTTCATAAAATAAATAAATAAATAAAAACTCATAACTATTCTGTTTACCGACAGATGTAAAGCTGCTGCACTACAATGACATAGTATGCATTTATCTGTTCTTTTTTAATAAAATCTGACATAACATTTATTGATACATTTCATAATAGTTTTCAAACTGTGTAAGTGTAGAATCAAATGATTTTTTTTAGCTTTTTTTATAAAATTACTTTATTCATTAGTCTTCACCACAGTTCGTCTATTTTGACTAGAATTGGAAAAGGATGATTATTATTATTTTGAGGCCAGTCGTGGCGCAGTGGCATAAAGTGTGATTGTAAAATCGACTGGTTGTGGGTTCGATCCCCACTCGAGGAGATGAAATACTTATTTAAATTTATATTTCCATTTTTTAATTTAATTTTTAATTTTTTATTTCCATTTCCTCGCTCTGGTGTCGAGGCAAAGCGCGGCGTTGAGTTCTGCCACTCAACACGCAATGCGTCCAGAATTCGGCAGAAAGTGGGGAACGGAGTGTCTTAACACTAGGTTCTCTCTGCCTACCCTGCTGTGTGCGGGATACAGCGTGAAGCTGATAAAAATTATTATTAAACCATCTTGTACAGGTGGTATCACTTCTCCTACCTTTGCCACAATAAAAATCTAATATAATTATTAATTAACAGATGCTTTGACGAAGAAAACACAGGTGTGATAGCCGAAGAGCGTCTACGGGAACTCCTTACCACGATGGGTGACCGTTTTACCGACGACGATGTCGACGAAATGCTTCGTGAGGCTCCCATACGCGATGGGATCTTTGATTATGTGGAATTCACTCGTATATTGAAACATGGCGCCAAGGATAAAGATGAACAGTAAAGCTTTTTCAACGGCAGGTTGATGATATAATATAATAAACTTTTTTTGGGGATGTTATGGAGCACTGTAACCAAACTATCAGATATCTAAAAGTCCAAGTGACAATAGCCAAATTCGATATAAATGTTTAATAATTTTGGACATAAGAGAAGTTTAAATGAGGCTTGATTTGATAGGTTTAGTATTTGATTTTTGATTGGCCAAGCCAACACACTAGTGTTTGGTATGAATTAGCATAAGTATGAAGAACTACTAGAAACAAATAAATAAATCACAAAAGTCCAACACACATTCTTTAATACATAATTTCCTTGAACATCTTATTATAATTAATAACCCAAAACTAGCAAATAATCTGAAATCATTGAATATGTTATTAGTTTCGGTTTTACTTCAAAAACTGGAACCAAAACAAATATATTGTTCTTCTCTTAAATTCATAACATCCCTGTTTTATATTTTATAAAAATATATGTATTTATAAATATAAATATTTTAATAAAAATATAATTGGTAGTTTCGCAATGCTTTATAATGTTAGATGGTCAATACTAAGCTTGTCAGGCTTCTCTTTTTATGTATTAATTTTATTGTTTAAGTACTTAACTTTCAACCTGCCTTATTTATTTTGATATAAAAGTGTCATAAAAATATTATTTATCCTTATATACATATAACATGCCAAACTAATCGTTTGTATAAGATTTTTTTTTCCCTAAATATAAGTTAGTCTATGGATTTCAATAATCTCAAAAAGACCCTGAGGTGCTAAAATAGATATTATAAGGTCTGTTGCATTTTCAATGAGTTTAATCAGGCATTTGTTAATACATTTCCATGTTAATTAAGTTGATATATATATTTTTTATTTATAAAATTGGCGACTAAATGATAATTAAAAAAAAATAATAAATGGCAACACTATGTGTCAATGTTCTGAAATACTTTTAAAATACAGCATATTGAACTTATTACATAGATTCTGAATTACATAACAAATTTATTAACACAAATAAAAATGAAATAATTTATTTTCAAATTCAAACGAAAAAAAAAGAACTTTTTTAAAAACAAAAGAATTTTACTCAGTGTTTTCTTAAATACTACTAAAATATTACCATTATCAGAAGTCAAGTAGACTGATTAGAAAAGTATTAAAAACCATTCCGTTCTTAAACAACCATTTAATGCAATTTAGTTGCTTGTGATGAAATGGTAACATTCTTAAAATTTGATTTTAATTATTATTATTATAGAATATGTTGTAACATGTAATCGTCACTAACAATCGTGTGTAAGAAAGTATCGTTTGTATAATCACTTATGTATTTATTTTGTGATTTTCTTATAAATTCTTTTAAATATTTAATTTTGTTTTATTTTTAAAATCCTAATCCTTCAATATCTTATTAATTGTATACTAAAAATGAGGGCTAATTATGTACTGGCGATGGAAACAGTTAACGACGTTATAAATTTATAAATAGATTTTTAATTAAGCTTGTTGTTATGTTAGCTTACTCATGAAAAGAAAAGTGTGTGTAGCCATCTTTTTTGTTTTTTTTTGTTAGCTAAACGCTGTGTCCCGCAAACAGCAGGGTAGGCAGAGGGAACATAGTGTTAAGACACTCCGTTTCCCACTTTCTGCCGAATTCTGGAGGCATTGCGTGTTGAGTGGCAGAACTCAACGCCGCGCTTTACCTCGACACCAGAGCGAAGAAACGGAAATATAAATGTAAGTAAATATTTCATCTCCTCGAGTAGGGTTCGAACCCACAATCAGTCGATTTTACAGTCACACTTTCTGCCACTGCGCCACGTTTGGCCTGGCCTCTTTTTTAAGTTATATATAGCTTAAAATATAATTAAAACTTGAAATTAAAATTCAATTGAATGAGGTAAAATATATTTTCCAGGATAAACGATGAACAAGAATTATAAACTTTTTTGGTATTAATAAAATTATTTATATATAACGGTCTATATTAATATAAAATAGTAATAACATTTATTTTCCATAAATTTAAAATCACGTAGGTATAATTTTTTACAAATATATTTTATTGTATAAGACAAAAGATGTTGAATACACAAAAAATTGTTATAAATATCATTACTCACACAAGCTAGGTTTACCTTCGTTTAGAAGAACAGCCCATTCTAGAACATTCTCTATACGCATATTTGGATTTTCGTTCTTAACTGTAATAATAAAAAAAAAATCATTTTCTTTTATTCACTCATCAGAATATATAATGTATATAGAAAAAAAATGCCGTTTACGTCCAATATATACCTAGTCCACTATAGAAAAATTAATTTTTTACATTTTTAGTTATTGTTTTGGGGTTGTCGTGGCACAGATGTGTAACTGTAAACGCGACGGTTGTGGGTTCGATTCCCATTCAGGGAATGAATAATTATTTATTATTTTCATTTTTTTCCTGTGGTAACAAGTCAAAGCTCGGCGTTGAGTTTCGTCACTCAACACGCAATGCCTTAAAAAATCTGCGAAAAGTGGAGGACGGAGTGTCTTAACACTAGCTTCCCTCTGCCTATGCGAGATACGGCGTAAAATTTTAAAAAAGTTTGTGTAAATAGTTAAAAAAAATCCTATTTAGGGGGTAAAAATTAAATATACGAGAAATAGACTACCATAGAAGTGGCAGTTTAAAAAAAACGCAATGAGTCACTATAGCTACTACTTTTCAAATCTAACATCACTTGTAACCAATATAGCTTAGTCACCTTGAACTCTTACAAATTCTTTAGTGGGCAAATCATACGGTTTCCATTTCGGCCTACTGAGTTGAAAATGAGTCGTTGAAGCGATTCCTTTATGTAGTTCCTGAGAAATCCAATAAACAGATACACACATATTACATACACATCCATTTCCAAAAACAAGCAACGGGTTCACCCTAATGCGGTCTCATGGCTTATTTAATTTTAAGCGACGTTTTAGTCTCTCTATTTTAAGTATTCGTCTAATTAAAAAAAAGGGCAGTTGTACTCTCACATACAATCTGCACCTGAGGTGAATTCATTGATTATAACACATCCAGATAGTAGACATGTATTATTAATCGATTTAATTGGCGTTATCGTCGAGTACTTAGAAAGTGTTACATGATGTTGTTACATGATGGAATATATTTATATTTAAATTAAAATTAAATTAGCTTCACGTCTGTCTACCCTGCTGTGTGCGGGACACAGCAGGGTAGACAGAGGAAACCTAGTGTTAAGACACCCCGTTCCCCATTTTCTGCCGAATTTTGGAGGCATTGTGTGTTGAGTGGCAGAACTCAACGCCGCCCTTTGCCTCGACACCAGATAAATATAAATTTAGTATATATTTCATCTCGAGTGGGGATCGAACCCACAACCAATCGGTTTTACAGTCACACTTTGTGCCCCTGCGCCACGACTAGTCTCAATTTATATTATTATATAAAAATTATATTTCCTTTTATTTTCTCAGTCGGGTTAGACAAGGCGTGGTGTTGAATTTCGCAATTAAGCATGTCTCAAGCGTCAATACAGCGTCTTAACACTGTTCTTACTTAGATTACATATTAACCTACCGCAGATGCGTACGAACTTGAGGTTATAGCCCTACTGGCTTTTACAGCGACACCGGGTGGGTAGGACAGAGGGTACTCTGTCCCTGAAAAAATTGCAAGCACTATGTGGCTGCTTGTGAAGATGTCGACTGTGGGCTTCCCCTGCAGGACTTGAACCTCGGCTTGCGACCGTCGATCGGATTGGGAAACGCGTAAAGATGAAAGTTACTAGCGTAAAGATAAAAATTAAGGTTTGTCTTGACCCTTTCCCTACTACTGTTGCCGACATAATGTATCTTACAACAGCTTCACGCTGTATCCCGCACACACCAGGGTAGGCAGAGGGAATCTAGTGTTAAGAGACTTCGTTCCCCACTTTTTGCCGAATTCTGGAGGCATTGCGTGTTGAGTGGCAGAACTCAACGCCGCGCTTTGGCTTTGCCGACACTAGAGCGAAGAAATGGAAATATAAATTTAAGTAAATATTTCATCTCCTCGAGTGGGGATCGAACCCACAACCTGTCGCGTTTACAGTCACACTTTGTGCCCCTGTGCTACGACTGGCCTCAAATCTTACCTGGTCCCATATATTCCGTCTTATTATTTTTGGTTCTTGCCGATCTGACCTAGCCGATTTAGGATTGTAGTCAGGTGGGTGATACAGCATATCGTAAGCACACAGTTGTTGTCTATTCGATTTCCATTTCGTATTGAAGTAAGATTCTTTAGATACTGGTATTACCATTTGGGTTGTTAATCGATCCTCTAACATTTTGCTGAAGATATTTATAAAAAAAAAATACATTTTAATAAATCTATCTGAGTTTTATTTAATACAAAATAACATATGTTAGAGTTAATCAAACAACGTTGAATTTAAATAACGCATTGAAATATTTTGACAAATCATTTATTATTAATTTACAACGAAATTTATTTTTTGGTTGTTAGCTTATTTTGTGATGATATTATTTAATTAATTTATTAATATATAAAAAATCTATGTTAAGATTATACTATAGTTATGACAATATACCGATTTCCTTGCAATGAAGCTACTAAACCAACTACTTCAATCTTTATAACATATATAAATAAATAAATACTTAATAATTTTGTCATAAATATTTTTAGTTTCGAATATTACAATCTTTTGGCATAAGTGACAAAAGGTTAAAGTTTAGGTTATATGCGTACATATAGGATATATATATCTGTCTAAATTAATATACCGGTATCGTACGGTATCTGGGAAAATACGGTACCGCATAATTGGGGTGAGTAAATATTGCGGGGCGAATAGACTCAATTTTTTTATCTATACTATAGTAGAGATATATATTATTATAATAAAATACAAAAAAGTGAGTTTGTATAAAAAAACTCATTAAGCATACTTTAGAAATAGTAACCGAACACGCACTATGCTTTTTAATTTTTTTTATCTGTCTGTTTTTTTGCGCACATCTTTTGAACTACTAGATGCATTTACATGAAACTTGTTTTATTCTGTAGCTATTAGGCCTGGGCATTAAATGCATGCAAATGAAAATTGAAGATTTGGAACACCCGATGAACAACTATAAAACGATGCCTTAACTAAAGTCGTTCAGTGTTATAAGTATTTCTCATTGAAAAGACATATAAAATTAAAAAAAACCTGGAGCGTTTGACGAATAAGCATAACAGTCCAATCAATGTATAAGAAATAAAGAAATGCCGCCTTTGCAGAGTTTGTTAAGCATCACAGGAAGATCTGGAATTTATGATGAAGGACTGCAATAGCCGAGCCATTTAATATTACATTTATTCGCTCTGGTGTCGGGACAAAGCACGGCGCATTTTCCGCCACTAACCACCGTTCAATTTTATTATATGAACATTTATTATTATTTGGTAAATGTAAAACCAGTATTAATTCATACTTTGTATATATTGTTTTACATTTAACCTCGGAAGCATTTTTAAAATGTAACTGAAATTTTAAAAATGTTTCTATTCGTGGTGGACATTTTTAATTTATATTATGTTACGGTAATCTTTGTGTTCGTTCATTCACATAAATAATTCGTAAATATATGTAAAACCAAATTTAAAATATTTATTACAAATTCATTATATTCATTGAATTGAACAATGGTTTATAGGTAAACGCCTATAAAGAAAATAAATATATAAATACTTATTGTAGGTTTTTTTTTCTAAATAAGACCATAGAAAACCATTTATTATGACATATTTACTTTTTATTGACATTAAATGTCTGAGATTATATCGTTTGTTGAGGAGAATGGTTTCCAGTGAACCGTTTATTGTTTATTTAATAACTTAATGTTTTGATTATTATTGAGTGAGAAAAATTACTTTTACTCAACATCATACAATTTTATGATGCTTTTAAATAGCATCTCTAAAACCACAAGTCGGTAGTTTCTCATAATTAAAATATTTTATTTTTGTTTTTGTATTGTTCATTTATATTTTTATTTATTTAGAGCAACTGGAATATCAGAAACGATCCCAAAGTGAAATTTTATTTTCAAAAAAAATTGAGAACGCTAATTTATTTTTTTTACGTGATTTTAAAGAATCGAGGACGAAAACGGTAAAGTCATGAAATATTATGTTTTAAATATATTTTCGTTTTAGGTACATCCCTAAAAAACTTACTCTATTTTTTTACTTTTAGTTACTTCATGATCGGACAAGTATAAATTTAAGTAACACAAAACCTCAGCTAGATACTTCCAAAAATAAACAGGCTCCAAAACCAGTTTTAAAAATAACCGTTTCATTGAGAAAGCCTATAAGACGTCTATCAAGCGCATTTACTAAGCAAGAATATTATAGAAAAGTTGAAACAACAATTTCAAATCACGAAAATTCTTTACAAAATATACATTTACGTTCTATTAATGAAAAAAGAAAACAGAAAATATATGAAATAAAAAAATCCGAAAGTGATATTTTGCATAATAAATATAATAATAAATATACGGTCTATAAATGTCCAGATTTTGATTTATTGAAAATGGAGAATAATCGTAAAGATATTAAAACTACTAGAATAAAAAGAACGGGCAAAGACTGTAATTGCGAAACGAGTAATTACAAATTAGAAAATGATAATGAAAGAAAAAACAGAGTTACAATTGTTGGTCAACTAGGACTGACACAAGATGAACGATATGTACTAAAATGTGCAGCCACAGTAAATGATAAACCAAGTAATGTTATACGTACATAAATTTTGAAAGTGAATAGTGGTTATTCAAATGGTATATGCAGTAGAGATGCTAGAGATATGTAGAGGCCAGTCGTGGTGCAGCGGCATGAAGTGTGACTGTAAAACCGACTGGTTGTGGGTTCGATCCTCACTCGAGGAGATGAAATATTTACTTAAATTTATATTTCCATTTCTTCGCTCTGGTGTCGAGGCTAAGCACGGCGTTGAATTCTGCCACTCAACACGCAATGCCTCCAGAATTCGGCAGAAAGTGGGGAACGGAGTGTCTTAACTCTAGGTTCCCTCTGCATACCCTGCTGTGTGTGGGATACAGCGTGGAGCTGATAAAAAAAATATATGTAAAAGTTATTTTTTGTTACAGTTCCAACGAATTTCTCGCAAACAGTAAAATATCCCGAACGCCACTTAAAACAAAATTTGCTTAATAAGTAAGTTACTTGAAAATTATCATACACATATATGTTAAGTTTCTAATAGATATGATATCATTATTTTTAGCAAAAAGATTAAATAAATTACATATTAAATCTATTTCAGTGCAGTAACTCAAGCAACTCAAGTTGACTTGAATTTATCACAGAAAAATAAAAAATCATACAAAAATAGATTCGTGCAATGCGATTGCATTGGAGATAAAATTGATGCTGCAGTATCGAAAGTTAATGTTATTAAAGAATGTAACAGTCCTCTAGTTATAATATCAGTATACCCTAGACAAGGTGAAACAGAAAACGCAGATTATTGTCCAGTTAAAATTGTTCAACATCAGAATATTGGTAAAAATAAAATTCAAACAAACTTAGAAACAGAAAGATTCAGAGACAACGACAAGCAAAAAAAAGATAGATCCTTTTCACAAGTCAAGACAGAAAGACTTCGTCCCAGCAGATCCCCTTCTCCGGTTAGCAAAACAGAAAATAGAACTAAAGATTCAAATACCTTTGCCGTGAATAGCGGTTCAAGGAAGCAAAGTCCTGAAAATAAAAATTATAAGACTTCTAATAAACCTAATGATTTCAAAAAGGACGTGTTTCGCGTTAGTGAACCAAGTAAATACAATAAAAAATCCAAGAAACAAAATCAGAAATTTGAACGTATGGATTTAAAGACTGACGCGGAACACGTTAAGAGAGCTTTGGTTAGCAATTTTATAAGAAATATTGATACAATAGATAAACATCAACCGAAAATGCAGGTTATAAATGCCAAAGACGATGCGTCAAAAATAACAATTAATATAGACGGTGATAACGAGAACTATGATGTTATGTTTGAACGGAGTGACTTTGATACCGGCGTGACAGTTCGTAAAACTGCAAGACGTAAAAATAGAAATAAAGAAATAACTGATGTTAATTCAATGAAAAATTTCCTCATGTTATCCGATGATACAACGCAGGCAAGTCACTCTCGGGTAAGCTTTTCCATATACGTTTTAAACATATATGTATATATATTTGAGTAATAAACTATTCTCGTTTTATAGTTTTATTTTAATGTTTTCAGCAACCAAATTGGAATGGCATGGGAAATGAAAGCATGTTAACAGAATCAAAATTAAACGTTCGTGATAGCTTAGAAATCAAACACAGGTAAATAAATATAAATAAAAATTATGCCAGACATTGGCATAGGCTTTAAATGATAATTATTTTAATTATAAATTTGTACGCAAGCTTATTAGTCCAGGGGTCCAAGATCTTGATAGGCTTGCCCGCAACGACTCCTGCTAGCCCTTACGAGGGCTGCAACGTTCCATCCGTCACATTCACCTCGAGAGAGCGCACTGATAGGGCGTCCCTCCAAGGCGATGCGCACCACTGCGTCCGCTCCGCTGGTGTGTTAAGTGGTAACGAATGCGACATTGGGGGCCGCCACCCAACACGCCATGTTCGGAACAGCGGTAGGTGGAGGAGTGTGGAGCTACAAATAGCTACTTGGAGTGTAAGGCTTTTTGGACCGGCGTACCAGAAAGCGAGCGGGCAGCCAAGGTGAAGGTGTGTTACTGTCCTCTCGATTGGTTAGTGCAGCGGTAGAATACAAGGCGATTAACTCGAGACTACTTCGAGTTCGCTTTAAGTCGGGGATAACAAGAGTATTCTTGTTAGTGGCGCATGAGCTAGTATCCTCAGCTCCATTAGGCGAGCTCGAGGAGTTTTGGGAGAGTGTACGGGACGTTCTAGGTAGTGTTAAAGGGAATGAAAAATGTATAATATGTGGTGATTTGAACGGATGAGTCGAAACTGCGCGAAGCGGTTACGAAGAAGTACTAGGTCAGTATGATGACAAGAGAATAAATAAGGCTGCAAAGCTTATATTGAAAACTTGTAAGAAAAGGAATTTGCTTGTGACAAACACGATGTTTGACCACAAACAAATTCACATATATACATGGGAGCGAGCGGAAAGCAACATACTTTGATTTATTCCTAGTGGATCAGCATATTAGTAGCCAAGTTATGGACACGCGAGTGTTTAGGGGTTCTGGGAGCTGGGAACAGACCACTATCTTTCTAGCTTTGCTAGAATAAAGGGTCTGTTCGCAGGTTGGCGCAGCTACACGAGGTGTCCAAACTTGGAGTCGAATTATCGGATAAGAAGCTAGAAACTTCAAAATCCACCGATTAGATAAAAATATCAAGAAAGAGTTTAAAAGAAGCTAGACAGCAGCTAATCTGGAAATGGAAATATATTGGCAGAACGTTATTGTATGAAGGAAGCAGCGACAGGGGTATGTGGTAAAGAGAAAAGAGGCTTAAACAAAAAGCGCGACGAATGGTGTGATGATGAAAGATGCTGTGGAAAAGAAAGCATGGCAGGGATTATAAAGCCTCTGGTAAGGATAAAAGTATGAGAGAAATAAAAAAATAAAATATAAGCTGCAAAAGTACTAAACGAAAGTACTAATAAAGATGAAGCGTGAAAAGGCAGAGAATGAAAGAGATTTAACAAACTAATAGAGTTAACGAACAACTTCAGGAAAACATGAAGCTTTTCTGGCTAGTAACAGTTCTCAAGTAACAGCGAAACGCTGCATAACTGATGGTGAAATCAGTATAAAAGAAGTTGAGAGTGCAATATAAAGTCTGAAATGTGATAAGATTGCCGAGTTGATCAAATATGGTGGGCCACGCATCTTGGATTTGTTCTGGTTTTTGTGCAATTTATGCTGGAAATTAGAGGAGGTCCCAGATGATTGACGAGGTGCAGAGAATGCGATTTAAAGACATTAGTCACCACTCTTAAAGAAGTTTGGGAAAATAATGGTCTAAACCTAAATGCGAATAAGACAAAGGTTCTATTTTTGAAAGAGATGAAAAAAGAACCGAATGCAAGATCAGTGTAGATGGGAAGATATTAGAACAAGTGAATGAAGTGGTATATTTGGGAAGTGTGTTCAGTAGAGATGGTAGGTACGAGATGGATGTGGAAAAGTTTGCTGCCGTTAACAGGTTTAACGTTGCCATAGCTGCATTGATAAAACACACCACAACTGCGCGTTTATTGTACCGACACTGTTATACGGCAGTGAAACATGGGTATTACAGAAGAAGAATGAAAGAAAATAAATGCCGTGGAGATTGAAGAAGAACGTGCTCAGCTAGTTTGGGCACGTCGAACGAATGAGTGATGAAAGAATGGCAAAAAGATTTATGATGGAATAGTGAGTGGTAAAAGAGGTATGGGGGAGACCTCGGTTGATTTTCGAAAACACAGTTTCAAAGACACTAGAGGAAGGTCATGTAAAAAGTATGAGGACCCCTCGGAGAGCATGTATGAAGAGGTTCATGAGTGGACGAGGCGAGAGAGGTATGTAGAGACCGTAGCGTTTGGCGCTCCGTTCCCTCTGACTACCCCGCTAGGGATAAAGCGTGAAATTAAGTTAAGTTTATTAGTACAATAACAAAATATAATACATATTGTGTTTATTTTAGGCGTGAAAAAGAAAAAACAAAGAAGAATAAAAATGATATTGAAAAAGGTATATATTTAAACGATTACGGTACGATAAATTTTAATTTCTAAACTGCAAAATGCTATGCTTAAATCTTTTAATTCTGTGTTTTTTTTGTAGCACCACTGAAACACTATCGTGGTGATAATTGTTCTTTAACAGATCCGAATGAACGGGACAGGGAAATAAGAGAACTTCTTGGAGTTTTACGGGAAAATAAAAAGTATAACGTATGTAATGCTAATAAAATTGAGTTAAATTCGAAGATATTATAAAATAAAGAGTATTGTTAGACACTAACTATTTATTTACATTTTATAGATAACTCCAGACAAACCAGATAGAGATTCCTGCGTTAAAACATGGTTTAGATTTTTCTTTTATTTTTTTATTTAGAAACTGTAACTACACATATATAAATCGTTACTTAATTAAACATGTTCTTTATAAACATCTGTTTATTGCAGCTCAGAAAGTTTTATAACAGGACATAATAAAGTTGGAAGTTTATTTAATATAAATATGAATAAAAATAAAGATATCTCTGAAAACCGGAATAACCTTGTACCGTCAAAAAAGGAACAGAATGTGGAAACAATACCAAATTATTGCAATTTTACCAAAACATATTACGATATTTGTTATACGAATAATCTGCTCACGCCCCAAAGTCTCATAATAAGTCGTAATATTCAAGTGTTTGTCCAATTCGACCACATCAACAAAATTCGCCCAATTTTTCTAACACGAAATCAGTATCACAAAGTTAAAAGAAACGTTCAATGTGCTATATCAAACAAAACTTCTATCGAAAAGAAATCCCGAAATGTTACAAATACGAATAGTTTGTCCGTTGGAGAGGTTAGAGTTAAACCAAAAGCGGATAAAATACTACATTTTGACCGTGAAGTACAAACAGATTTGTCTGAGATTAAGAAAATAGCAAAAGATGCAAACCGGAAATATTGCCACAACATTAAAGTATTTAATGAAATTCTAAATAAATCAAACTCCACTAAGTGTATTAATAAAGCTTTAATTTGTGAATGCAAGCATACTAAACGGAAACATTCCATTTATAATGATTACTGCAACGATGTTTCTTCAATAGAAATAGGTAGAGTTGTTAAACATATGAAACCTACTGTATCTCCACACGCCATGGACAGTGAAAAAAGATCTCTTTGTAGTTTCAAACAACATAATTCAATACAAACATTATTTAAAGGTATTATAGTATTTTTTCTTTTTCAATTTCTTATATACAGAAAAAAAATCTACGTAAACAGTTTAAACAAAATTAGAAACATTCTCAGGACATCGAAGATCTGTTACACCAAATCTTGGCACTTCTGTGATTTCTTTAGATTCTGAAAGAACGGGAGTAAATAATTCAGTAAAACCATTCGGCGCCGGTGATTGCAAGACTAAGAAACCGTTTTTACGAAGACTTATATCATGCTTAGTAATGAGGTCAGCTCAGACTTCGGTATTAAAAGCCGATATTCCAGGAAAAGAACGTGTACGCTTAAGCAACTCTGTGGACTCATATCATATAAACACTTCTCTTGGGGTAATAAGTATTTTTAGTCTAAAATTTTCAAAGTTAGTAATAATGTTCATGTTCATATTATTAAATACGACTTTGTTATTAAAATTCTAGGCATTTGAAATGTCGTCGTCTCTTTATGATACTTCGATATCATTCTACAGCAATCACACCACTATGCCGGTAAATAAAATAAAAAGAGGGCTTTTTACTTCGGTACGAGAATTTCTAACGGGTCGAAGAACTTAATTTGTTTTTATATATGCTTTAAATTTAATGTTACATTTATTATGTGAATAAACAAGTGTTTACATGTCTTGTATTTATTTGTATTCAAATATATCATATCGTCTTCTCTTATACATCTTTTTTATATTATACCAGCTTTTACTGGCTTCGCTCTCGTGAAACAGAAATAGCTAAGAGAATGTATATTACACACTTCGATCAACTATCCATGTATAATAGACTAGCGGCCCAATCGCGGCTTCGCCCGCATACCACCACACTTTTTTTATGATGCATTTGCCAACGGATGAATACATTTAATCATGAACACTACGTGGCTATATAATAGGCCGTCATCGCGCAAGGGCGTAAACAGAGTGTTGAATTATTTTAATTTTACATTGTCTCGAAAAGTATACGTCCAATTTACATGCTATAAAAGCCAAAGATAATTATTATAAAATGTTCTTGGTGATGAATTTGATTGGTATTTTTCGTTCGTAAGTTTCAATAAACATGTGAAATACAAATCGATGAAATATCACCTTACAATTTTCAGTTACTTGTTGTCACAAAATGCCTTGTTGTCATTTATTTATAAGAGATAGATATATGGTGTCTTGGACTTTCTTATAAAACTAATAAAATTGAATATGTTTGTCGTACAACGTACTGACATGTAATAATTAATTATTTTTGTAGCGCATGCGCTTAAAGTAAATCGACGGCGTTCCTTATTATTGTTATTTTGTTATTTAAGGCTAACTAAGAATTACATCGTAATGTCGTATAGCTTATAGGACTTCTAAAGAATGCAGCTTCCATACAAAACAAAAATAAAGTAAAATCGGAACATTAGATCCAGAGATAGAACGATCGATCGATCGAACGAACGAACGGACGGACAGATGAACGAACGAACGAGAGAACGAAAAAATAAAAAAACAAACAAAAAATAACTATTCCGCTTTATTATAATAGTATAGATGATCGAAGAAGACACGTAACACATTCATAGTGCTCATGGTGACCGTAGGTACAGAGAGAGAGAAGCAAAGAGAGAGACACCCACCGTTGAGAAACAGCCGGCTTTACTACCATATGATAAGGGGGTTACAGAAAGGATTGGCAACATTTCAGGGAGAGTTTCCATAAAAACTACATTCAAGCCTAGCAAGAAAGTGAGCCAATTCTTGAGACCAGTGAAAAGTTATATTCCTTTACAGTGTGCAAGCGTATACAAACTAGATTGTGACTGTGGCTTAGCATACATTCGTCAAACAAAGAGAAGCATCGGTGTAGAGTGAAGGAACAAATCTCCGATATCAAGAATGGGCATGTATCGAAGTCAGCTGTGTGTGAACATATTGCGGATAAACTCAGCCTTTACTCCCGGTTTGATAAACCCCAAATCCTCGCTAAGGAATATATGTTCATTCCTAGAACGGATCACGTGAGGCTATTGAATTACAAAAATATCCTAATTTCAATAGAGGACGATTGAAAACTTTCTACTACCTGGAACGAATTTATAAAATGATTGAAGTCTTAAACAATACCAGAGGGCAAGTCATTACAGTCAGCTCATTCTTCAGGAATTAAGTGGAGTACGAGAGGCAATTAAGAAATCGTTGGTGGTAGTCTTTTATAGTAATAATGTCCACTGACAGACGAATGCCACCACAATCTACCCTTATAATACTAAATATACGCGACTTATCCGGTTAAATATAATAATTTCATTTCAAACATTTTGTAATTTTTTGTAGTAGTTTGGTGTTTACATTATTGGTATCTATTTGTAACTGCGTTACACATGAAGACAGATTCCAGCACCAGTTCAGAGTTAATTTGTGGGTATTCTGGATGGTAAAGTTATCGGCCCATTTAAGCTCCCACCGAGATAAATAGAGGTCGCGAAAGGATTTGGTTGGAACACGACGGTGCCCCAAGTCATTATTCTTGACAAGTAATAAAGTACTTAAATGAAATGTTCCCAAATCGGGGGACTGAACGTGCAGGTGCAATACCGCGCTCGCCTGACTTAAATCCCTTGACTATTTTTATGGGATTATTTTAAACAAGCTGTGTATAAGACAATAAAAAACAATGAACGACAACTAAGACAAAAATTAATCATCGTGGCGCATAGAGTAAAAAATAACCGATTAGCTCTACGATTTCAAATTCAAATCATAACTATATATTTTACTAGATATTTTTATTATTGTTATTCTTGTAGCTTATAATCCCCTCTATCGCTGATGTTCCGTTTATCCACCACTATACTTATAATAAGATCGTAATCAAGTCAGTGTCAATATTTGGAAGATATTTAAAAAAATGTTATTACTTTATTAATGTAATAGAACACAACCAATGATTTTTTTAATTTTTGTCTGATTGTCTATGCGTATGTATCGCTAATCTCAGAATCGGCTTAATCGATTTAAATACGGTTTTCACTATTGGATTCTGACAAGTTTCCCTTAACAATATATAGGGTTTATTTTATTACATATATTCTATATATATATATATATATATACATAAAAAATATATATCAATTTAAAGTACTTAGTTTGACAAATTTGTTAATTGCTATAACAGTTATTTTATACAACTTTTTCAGTGAATTAGCTGAATCTTTAACTTTCAATTTTTATGATGTTAAAAACACCGAGATTTCAAGATTTCGGATCGGGGTCGAAATTATAGTAAGCAAGCGCAATATTTCTCCCGCGTAACATATGAAATTTCATTACTTTTTATGGAGAAACAAACAGCTTCATCTAGAATTTGTTGGTTTTTACAGGTGTTTTTGGTGGGATAACTACATTACTAATAGTAGGAAGGCAGACCCTGGCAAATAGTCGGGATTAATGCCAGGAAGAAGAACTACAGTACTAATCATAACTTGAAATGTCACAAAAATGTCAACTGTCAATTTCTGTGTACTGTCTTATAATAGCATAACCTCACGTTTTATCTCAATCGAGCTGTTATTTAAGTTGCGATTATATTTAAAAACAGCCCTATTATTAATATTAATATTTCAATGAGAAAAATATGTTTATTGTAGTATAAGTTTTGTAAGAAATTAATATAACATGGCTCTTGTAAGACGTATTGCACCTTTGTTATTAAAGTCATTTAAAAATATTCAAATTATTCAACAAGGTATATTAATTGTATCAATATTACGGTTACTGCTAATATTTTATTATCACGTTTATTTGTTTTTAATTAATATTATGTATAAATTTAGAAAGGCAAATAAAACGATGGGTTGCGCCAACACTAATGGAATTAAAATTGCGTGAAAATAAAGCTGGAGGCAAGGTAACCAAGCCAAGAAATACATTCTTAGAGTGGAATCTGGAAGCAGAACTGTATGCATTTGCAAAACGTTTGAATGAAGACATTGACTCAGATCTTCTACTTCAAGCCTTTACTGACCGTTCCTATGTTATAAAAGAAGAAATGAAACAAAAAGAAATGGAATTTGATTTGAAAATGAAAGACAACAAAGAGTTAGCAGAAGAAGGTAAAATAAAATTAAAAGAATAAATGAAATATATTTAATATTTCATTCTTACATATTTTTTTTTATTAACAAGATAATATTTACAGGTGAAAAATTTATGAAAGACTATGTTAATATTTACCTAGAAACTGTCTTGCCAAAGTTTCCTATGGAAGGTATAATAGCTGTTCGGAATTATCTCATCAGTGAAAATGTACTTGCTAGCATATCATTACATCTGGGCACCAAAGACATAATTTTAGCAGCTGTAAGTTGCAAATTTATTTGACATATATATATTGTTTTTTTTTAGATGTGAAGTAGTTTTTTTATTTGTAGGAATATCCAGTGGACAATCAAATTTTAGCAAATGCATTCAAAGCTATAGTTGGAGCTATAATAAAATCATCTGGGGAGGAACAAACAGCACATTTTGTTAGAGATTTTGTTATTACACAGTTACAAGGTAATATTCAAATATGTAAGGAATGAAACAATATTTTTTTTATTAATAACCATTTTTACTAAATGATTAGTTCATGTTTATTAACTATGTTCTGTTTTAGATAAGGATGTAAATGAATTTTGGCAAATCGAAAATCCCTGGGAAATGTTGAATGATTTGATTTCTCAAACTAACAGTGAATTAGAACCCCGTTTGATTGGGGAAGTTGGAAAGAACACCCTGCTTGCTTGTTACAGAGTTGGACTCTATTTAGACAAGAAAATGTTATCTTCAGGTAACTTATACAAAACATTATTCAATTGCATTCTAGCACACAACATTGGTTGTGTCAATCCCAATTAAGGGGAATATTTTTTTTTAATTTTCTTATTCTGGCAAAACAAAGCATAGCATTAACTAATATAAATACTAAATTAATAGTTTGACCATTCAGATAGATAATAAAGCATAGAGTATCTTGACACTAGATTCTGTTTGCCTATCTTCCTATATGTGCAATACAATGTGAAATTGAAAATTTATCATTTTCAGTGTAAATTTTTTATTTGTTAAATTTCTAGGGGGCATGGGCTCATCCCACCTTCCCTATTCCTACACCCATGCTACTATGAGCATAAGAATATAGGAAGCGGTTTACTTGAAACCAATTTTTCAATATTCTGACCCAATAATATAAATATATTTATAATCTTGTATTTGACGAAAGTAAGAAAATGTTACTAAAAACTTTTTTTATTGTTACTGTTTTTATAGGTTTTGGTGAAAAAATAGAAATTGCAAAAGAAATGGCTGCTAGAGAAGCTCTGAAAAAGATTTTTGGCACTCAGGAGAATATGTATCCCATTAATTTTAAACTTAATGGTATACCAAGATCAAATTCTAATAAGAGATACAAGATAGCAGCTAGTGAAAGTATTCAATAAATATATTGTAGAAAAAAGGTTTAGTAATAAAATATAGCTTATAAAATATATTTTTTATTTTTCACATAACCACAATTCATCATTAAATAACAAATTATAAATTTTATTAAATAGTAATGCTTAAATCTAAGTTTGAAATCTAATTAAATTCATTTTTAAACAGTCATATCAAGGCACATTAAATCACAGTAAAAATCATAAATTAATTATTTTTTCATCCAGGAGCAGAATCCATAATTAGGTTGCCATGTTTATCTTTAATTCTGACACGTCCAGAAGCATATCGAGTTTCTGATGTTCCATCATTGTAAACCAGTTTAATGGTTCCATCGGGGTACTCACGACGCTAAAATAATACTCAATATTTTTAGCTTCACATCATGTGGTAGGCAGAGGAAACGTATTGTTAAGCCATCATCTACTTGGTCCATGACTGGTGGTGGTCCATGACTGCAACACAATGGTTGTGAGTTCAATTCCCACTCAAGGGAATAAATTATTATTTATTAATATTTTAATTTCTTCCCTCTGGCACCAAGGCAAATCCAGGCATTGAGTTCTGTAATGCCTCAAAAAATTTGGTGGGAAGTGGAGAACAGACTATCTTAACACTAGGTTCCCTATACCTTCCCTGCTGTGTATGGGATACAGCTTGAAGCTGATGATTAAATTAAAATATTTCACTGTTTTGAGTGGGAATCGCTCAAACCCAGAATCGTCGCATTTGCATTATCAGTGCCCTCAAAATAAAATTATAAGAAATATTTACTAATCAATTGCTTACCTTATGATCTTTGGCATGCACTTCAACTTGTCCATTGGCAAAGACAATTCGTTGGTTGCCATTAGCGGAGACAGTGAGCGCAGCACCATCAGGGAAGCGCCACTCCTCTCGTACATGTTCATTTTTAGGATCATAGTATCTAATACTACCATTTGGTAGTCTAATTTCTGACGAGCCATCCTTGTATCGCTTTTCAACCTGACCACTAAAAAGAAAGTGCATTATAGAAAATTATACTGCTGAAAATAATATTTATATAAAAAAAAAATAATGAGGCCATCATCAACACAACTGTTTCGACTCTCACTCTGGAGAATTCTGCCACTAAATATGCAGTGTTGGAGACATTGGGGCAGTAAATGGAGAAATCAGTGTCAAGTACATACTCTATTATGTGGATATGAAGCTCAATAAATGTATATTATTTGTTACTTACTCTGGGAACTCCAAAACTTCTAATCCATCAGGATGTGTGGTGTGATAAGTTTTTGTTTCTGCATAGTAGTATTTTATTCTACCTTCATTATAAAAATTTTCTTTTATATCTCCATTGTAATATATAAATTTACTGTATTTTCCATCTGCTGATATCAATTTTATGTTACCATTTGGAAATCTAAGTTCTTTTGACCCATCAGGCTTAGTAATTTCAGTTGGACTTAATTTAGTTTTAGTTAAACTACTTCTACTTGATTGTGGCTCTGGGCTGGGAGCAAGAGTATCTAAGTATTTTGCTTTACTTATTACAGTTCCACATTTTAGACTGGAAGATGATCTATTACTTAATATAGACACAGGTGATTTATTTCTATTATTCAAATCTTGTTCATAATTTGAGATAGGATCATTTTCATTACTAATATTTAATGATGACTTAGAACCATTCATAAACCTATTAGCAGAAATAGAATTTGAGGGTGGTTGACTATCCATCAAACCAGAAGAGGATTTTTGTGAAACATTTGATTTTTGAATAAAAAACTCATTACTATGCATTGACTTGTCTGAAGTTTTATTTATGTGATCATACAGGCTAATTGATTTGTTACTTGATACTGGTGATATAGATTTAAATCTTTCATTGTATATTGTTTCTAATCTGTTTTCATCTTCACTTTCAGAGCTGTTATTAGATACATCTGAATCATCATAAATATTATTTTTGATATTTGATATATTATCATCAGATGTATTATTACAATGGCTTTCCATTTTATTCTTTTCTCTTTCACTAAGGGAATCTTTTTGGCTGAAATATTTGGCATATCTAGAAGTTACATGTAAATTAGGAACACTCTTTGCTCGTTGTTTTGGTCCCTTTGACAAATGTTGAGTTTTCTTTGCTCTACTTTTTCTCTCAATCTCAAAAGTTTTATATTTAATGTCAGAATCCAAATCTATCTCAGATCTAGAGTCTTTAGTGGCCATGTTGGTCAGTTTTTTATTAATTTGTTCTAAATATTTAATATTAGTTAGTCTTCTTGTCATTTCATTACTGTGTTGTATTCGTCTATTCTCTTTTTTCAGTTTCTCGATTTCTTCCTCAAGATTTTTCTTATCTTTTTCCATTAACTTTAGCTGATTGCGCAGGCGTGCAATTATTGAAGTAGATTTAGCATCTTTTATTTTTATTTCTTCCCTTAAATCATGAATTTCTTTTTTTAAAGTGATTACTTCATCTTTTTCTTTTTTGTTCAAGCGGCCTCTCATGTCTCTTACATATCTTTCATACATTTGTTTCTGCTTGCTTAATTTTTCTTTTTCTTCTGCTAAGTAATACTCAGATAGTATTTTTTCTTCATTAAATTTCTGTTCAAACATATTTTTTTCCTCATAAAATTTTTGGCGTTCCAAATCTACTTCTTCACGCATTTTTGTTAAAGTAGCATTTTCTTTCTTAAATGTTTCAATTTCGTCTTCTAGTTCCTTTAGCCTATCCCTAAGCAGCTCACTTGTCGCAATTAATTTAGAATTCATTTCCATCATATTAGCATTGATAGTTTCATTTTCAGCTGTCACATTGTCACCTTTTTTTTCTTCATAATTTTGTTTAATAATTTGCGATTCTTGAACTTTTTCAATAAAACCTTTTTCGTTTTTTGGACAATTTTTAATGCAGCTTTCATCCAAGTTGGTTTGTGTCACCGTTTTACAGGAACAGCAACTTGAAAAAGTAGAACAACTTTCACTAAACTCTGTACATTCACTATTACAGGTTTCAGTATCACAATCATGTGAGCAGTCATTTCTTAGGCTTTGTTGCACTTCAGGGAATATGTGTAATAAATTTGGGTTTTTAGATAAATATTTCTGCATAATTAATGGTGTACTCTCTCCTGAACATTCCAAGTTATTGTTCCTTAGAAAACGGTTAAAAAATGAATTATGTATATTGAAACTTTCATGACAAACTTTATTTTCTAATAATTCAAACATATTTTGCTCTGCTATTTCCTTTTCTTGTTTGAGTCTCGAAAAATCTTCATCACAACTTAAGTTTGATACAATACTTTTGGTTGGTGAGCCAAAATTTTTATAATAATCGCTTTGTTTTAATTTACTTAGTAAATCATCTTGCTCTTTTGTCAACACTGCTGCCCATGTTTTGCCTTTATCTTTCTGAATACATTCATCCACTTTAGCAGTAATACAAGTTGGTTTATTAGGATTCTGTACCCCATCAGAAAAAAAGGGAACCCTTTTAGGATCATTTTGCTGTCCATCTGCCTGGCTGACTATCTGTCTCTTGGAACATTCATTTTCATTTTTTTTATTTAAAATCAAATTATTTACATGATTTGGTACATTTTTATTTACTTCTAACTTTGTTTGTGGTTTGGTTAAAGGTTCAATCACTTTTTGTTTCTCAATTTGTTTATTATTTTCTTGTGATCCAGAATTAATGTTTATTTCTAAACTTTTTATTTTTTTTAATTGATTTGATGTATCACTTAGTTTACTTGGTTTCTCTTTTAAGTTTACAGTATTAGTTTTAGGTTTACAATTCAATTTATTAGTTTTCTTTCTCCAAGGTAAAGACTTTGTGTTTTGAATAACAAAATCTGTTTTCTGAACACCATACCTTGCTGTACCCTCCCCTCGTCTAAGAAAGGGCCTCTTGATATTTCTATTATTATTTGTATTAACAATGTTTTTGCCTTTGTCCAAATTTATGTCATTTTTTAGTTTTTCTGTTAACAATGTTTCAAAATCTTTCTTTGGGGAAAGAATAGGCATATCATCCAAAGAAATTTCTTTATTTGTAGGTTTAGTTTCATTAATATTGGAAGCAAACACAATGTTATCACAGCTTATTTTGGCTGAATTTGAACTTCTTGTTACAGTAGGTGAATTAGTAATAACTTCTGATTCTGAAATATTTAAAACTGAAACACCGTCAATGACGTTATGTAAATTTTCCCTTTTAGACAAACTGCTAATATCCGATTGTGAGGTGCCATCATTTTGTGTTTCCCTTGAAGACTGTAATAAACTTCTGAACGTATTATAGCTGGTACTGTCACCAAAATGACTAAGGATCTCTGTGATACTTGAGGTTGTTTCAGGAGACTCTTGGTATTGTAAACGTTGTTGCTGTAATTTTCCTCGCTGTAATATTTGTAACTGCCTAAGTTTGTGCAAACGATCTAATATTTGTGAAGGTGAGAGTGAAACATCACTTTCCGAATGCGACTGATCCATTATTTAACTTCATAACAATATTTATATCTCAATTTACAAAAAATGTGGAACTATCTAAATTAAAAGTAAACTATAGATTTACTTTGTTGTGAAGTGAAATTTTTAAATTCTTGGCAGTTGTAAACTACCACAGATATTTTTTTTATAGTATGTTAATAGAGATACGAAAAAAGTATCGATACTTTGTGGTATCGAGTACATTGCCTTTCGATACCGATACTTTGTATTCGATACTTGTACTTATAAAGTACTTTTTAATAGGTATCGTATGGAATCAATTGCTCCACTAACTTGGCCTTTCGGCTCATACTTATGATAGCAAAATCTCACTCACACGTAGTGTTACTTTGGAATCCTCTATATGCTCAAATCGTTAATCATTTTTTAAACATTTTTAAAGTGTTATTCCACACTTAGGAAAGAAAAATACTTATTTAGAAAACGTATAAAAATTTTTTTGAACGCAGGGGGACTCGAACCCGCGCCTCCTGGAGGCGAGGTCCAGGAGGCGCGGGTTCGAGTCCCGCTGCGTTCAAATTTTTATACAAATTAAAAAAAAATTAAATTAAATTAATTTTTTATACGTTTTCTAAATAAGTATTTTTCGGTAATCGTTATAAGGGAATATTTTTAACATTCTAAATTATCCCCTATATAATCCTTGTCTATCAGATAAGGACTATAATAGTAATGAGTATTTAAATTAGATCCACTACTACTAAGTACTCTGAAAAAATCCTGTAACCGCCTATCACCAAAACGGCCCGAAAAACTTTTATTATTAAGCGATTGTAAGGAAGAAGAATGGGATTTATATTTTTTTTATTTTTGTTACTTACTGACTGACATTGATGTTAGCACATGTTAGCACATATGCTGGCAGTTCTCCTAAAATTGTTATTTTATAAAGCAAATTATATATAAGCTTGGACATTATAATGCACGTTTATTGAATGGCATCTATGAACAACCCATATTTATTTTATAAATTGAATTTAAAATAATGTGTCAATACGGACAATGACGACTAGTGTAGAATAATGATAAACAAGTGAAGGAAAATGATGCTGTGGTACCAACAATGATTCTTTACAACAGAATTGAAATTAAATACTTACTTATTTATTTTCACGCTGTATTACTAGTGGAAAAATTGGAGAGAACGGAACGCTAAACGCTACGGTCTCTATATACCTCTTTCACCTCGTCCACTATCATCAACTTTTCATACATGCCATCTGGGGCGTCCCTGATGCTTTTTACGTAATTTTTCTCCTTCAGTATCTTTTATGCTGTATTTTCGAAGGTCAACCGAGGTCTCCCCCTATCTTTGTTACCGCTCATTTTGTCTTCATGACTCTTTTTTGCTATTCTTTCATCACCAATCTATTTGCACGTTATATTATATTCTCACCGAGAAAAGTATGATTGAAGTATTATTTCTAGCGGATCAGTATATTTAAGGTTAAGTTGTGGACACATGAGTGCTTAGGATGCTATCCTGGAAACAGACCAATATGTAGTCGTTGTACGAGTGGTACGAGACGTCAAAACTTGGAGTCGAATTATGGCATAAGAAGCTGGAAGTTTTAAGATTCATCGATCAAAGAGGAATAAGTACTTTCAAAATATAAGACATCTTTGAAACAGAAAACGGAAACGTTGAAGTATACTCTGCTATTATATTTAAGAATTATATGATAAAAGCAGCGACAGAAATATGTGGTAAATGAAAACGAGGTTTTAGTAAAAAGCACAATAAATGGTGGGATTATAAAGTGAAAGACACTGTAGAGAAAAAAAAACTCGTTAGGATCATAAGGCATCAGATAAATCTTTTTAAAAAAGAAAAGGATAAGCTACAAAGGCACCAAACGAAAGTACTGATAAAGATGAAGCGTGAAAATTCTGAGAAAGAAAGAAATAAAATGTTAACGAGCAAAATTTCTAACGAAATTTTAGTAATTTCTAAGGTTGTTTACTAATTTGCCACACATTTTACAGCAATGAGCAGATCGCAGGAGGTCCTAAACCAAGAATTTTTTTTAGATGTTTGACAGGGGTGTAAGATATTTTGGGAGACTACCTTCGGTACAATACTTTAATCGCTTCCCCTGTTGTAAAGTTTGTTTATAGAGATCACTCAGCCTGTGTGCGAGAAGGAAAAGGCACGTCTCACGTATTGAAAATGGTTGCGCCATGTCAACTTGGCAGCATGAAGTGACACAAAGTGACATGAGAGGGAAAATATCCTTCCCAAGGAAAGTCCTTTCTTAAAGAAGGACCAGAGCCTATTCTTGGATTTGAAAGAAATGAAGAAAAGACGCACAGGCGTTATGCCGCCGGTAACAGAATTAGCGGTGCCTTAGATGCATTGGTGAGACCGTGAAATAGCAGAATAGTTGCACGTTTGGGTACACTGTGCAATACTGACGAACGACGCTGATATACGATAAAATATTCTATTTTATTATTATACTATAAAAAGAAACTTAAGATATGTAACATTAAATCCTTGGTAACTAGTTGTGTAAAATATCTTAAATTATATGGGTTGCCGAAAATACACAATATGACTAAACTGACTGTATCTTCAATAGTTAGCCAAATCGGCACGCCGAGGTATAAACTGGCTCATCATGTCAAGGACTCTTACCATTTTGTTTGTGGGCTGAAAGATCTTAAGTTAGCTAACAAAGAGTCTGCCAACTTTGCGACGCTGAACACCTAGGGGACCAGCTTTGAAAAGTGAAGAATGTCTTTCATCGGAAAGACCTTCAGTAGAAAGACAACCGGGACTTCTACCATATGTAAAACAATTTTTGAAACAGACAGAATTGCAACATTTTAAGAGCATTTTAAGAGAAAAGCTTCCATTAAAACTATGTTTAAGTCTAACAAGAAAGTAAATCCAATTCTTAAGACCAGTGAAACGTAATTTTCCTCTGCAGTGTGTAGACCTATAAATACTATATAGTAACTGAGATTTAACATACATTGTTCAAAAAAGGGGAAGCATCGGTATTGGGGGAATCTATATCAAGAATGGACATGCATCGAAGTCAGCTGCGTCTGGGTAAAGAGCTTATAAACCTAACCATAATATCGGGTCTTATAAACCACAAACCCTCGTTCTGGAGAAAATATATATACAGGATATATAAAGGTCACGAAAAAACATAAGAAACCCCCGCATGGCATTTATAAAGAGATTGACGAGTCGTAACAGTGGATAAAGTAAAACATACAGAGAGTAGAGCTTTTGGCGCTCCGTTCTCTCTGACTACCGAGCTAGGGATAAAGTGAGATATAAAAAATAAAGAATAATGAAAACAATAAATAAAAACAACTAAAGAATATTAACAGAAATCGTTAAATTTTAGATATACTTCATTAACTCTAAATCTGAAATTTAAGTAGAAATAGCTTATTTTTGTACTGTTCTACATGCGAAAAACAGTAATAATATTTATAAAGTTTCCATTACACTGAAACTGAATACCATGGAAGTGATATAGCAAGAAGATTCGAAAGAATAGAATCCGAGAAAAATTCAAGAGCAAAATTTGGGGGGGTTTTCATAAACTTTTTTTGCGATCTATTTTTGTGTAGCTACACCTAAATTATAAGCACGTTTTATTATTAAAAACTTTAAGTATATACTTATTTCATTAAAAATAGCAAAAAAAATTAATATAGTTTAATTACGAATATTTTTGAAAAGAAATTAGCTAAGCATAAAAAAAAACTACCGTAAAAAACGAAACCACTATAAAATTATTAAAAAAAAACGATAGTCATTCATAAAAAACGAAATCAACGAATCTAAGAAAACCGCACCTACAAAAAACGGAAAGCAACCCTCCAATGTCCCGTTTTGAGCCGACCAAAAAATGGTCACGTTATGTATGCGTCAATTAGTTGAATAGGTTAAATAAATATGCAAGCGTATTCTAATGCTTCACAACAAACGACGTGGCAACAGCGCGCGACAGTGCGAAGAGAGCCGCCGCCCGCCCGCCGACCGACGAGGAGAAAACGGCAACGTCGCATAAAGTAACTAAATAATAGGATGATTTGTACCGCTACTTTTATCGCTACTTTCGAAGTAACACTAAATTTTACGTTAAGATTTAACGCAATGTTAACCTTATTATTACGGTATTTTTCCGTTAAGTTAAATAGCAAGTATCGCTACCAAATAGTAACGATACTTAAGTATCATACAGATACTTAAGTATCGTTACTATTATTACCGGTATGGTACGGTATGGTACCGTTTGAATTACCGGTAATTAAAGTTAATTTTAAATGTGAATTGGTAACATTAACAAGCCCAGCAATAAATAACTCTTTGAGTAATTTCGTCAACTTGTCTATACTCTGTTGTCAGCTTACTGTCATTTGTCACAATAAATGCCAAAATTTCTGTCCAATTTCATTCAAATAACATCTGGCTATTTGCAGTATAAACAGATTTTGATCAAAATGTCTAAAAGAAATAGTTTTCACAGAACTCCTAAATTTAAACCTGAGGTCAAAATAGTCAATCGGCCGAAGTCAATTTTAAGTATAAGCAGTAAAAAGGAGAAAATTGAAGTTCTCTCCGAGCCTATTAAATCTGTTTCTGATAAAAAGCTTTATAAGTGAGTAAGAAGATTTAAAAATACCCACATAATTTTTTAGCAAAGTAAAATTAAATTAATTTCCTATTAAGTACATGACAAATTATTTTATTATATTTTTTTTATTTTTACAAGTGAAAAGATTAATATAAGCATTTTAATCTTTTTATTTGTAAAAATAAAAAAAATATAATAAATACATATTATAATTTGACTCCACTTATATTATTTTAAATATATTTGCGTATCATGTTATGAACTATATTGCAAGTTTGCATATTATCTTGTAGAACAATAAGGTTAGAAAATGGTCTAACTGCACTACTCATATCAGATCCAAGTAGACCATTTATTAGCAATGAGAGTTCAAGTGAAGAAGAAAGCAGTGGTTCGGACGAGAGTACGGACCAGGAAAGTGATGATGGTAAATCTGTACAGTCGGCTAGTAGTGATCAACATGGTACCAAAAGAAGGGCCGAATTTGATGAGGAAAAGCTGGTAAGTTATATTATTGTAATTTTAGATTAAATAGAGTCAAAAATTGTCTTTGTAATATGTAATAAATTCAAGTTCATTTTATAAAACTGTATGATATAGTTTTGATATGATGTATAAGTTTTTTAGAATTTTAACTCCATGCAATATAAAATTATTTCATATTTTTTTTGTACTGAATACTGTGTCAAATAATTTTGATATAGGTATAATTATGCAACAAGACATTGATCTAGTCACGTATTTTGTAACCTTGAAAAGTACAATTATTGTTGTGGTCCTATTATTTGGTAGTTTGGTTCATGGTCAATGATTGGTAACTTTTAAGTTTTCCAATTTATAAACAAAATCTATTGACTTAAGTAAACATTTTCTAAAAAATGTTAACAATTTTGAGATTATCATTTTATTTATATTCCAGTGGTCTATAAATTATATACAATTTTAATATTAAACAAGGTTTAAAGTATCATTTATATATATTTTAATCAATCCTTAGGAAGTTGCGGCACAGTACAACACTGTCTGAAAACACTTGTGTCCCCATTTGGGGAGAATAAATTATTTTCATTTCTTTGCTTTTCAAGAAGACTTACTAATCATGGCCATATTTATAGTTTTTTATATAACAAAAACATATCATAACCAAATTTTCTTTTAAATCTTTTACATTTAATGAATGTCTTAACTCCTTTTTGCATTTTTTTTTGTGTAAATAAATTGAATAACATGCATAAGATATTTAATTGCTTGGGTCATGATGCAAAACAATCCCCATTAATATCCTACGAAGGTGTAAATATAAAAAAAAATATTTAAGAGCATTCCCCTTTAGTGGGGTTTTAACACACAATCCCACTGGCACCACTTCTGCATTTTAAAAAATGTTAAATGATAGCATATTACTGAAATGATTATTAACATTAGAACTCTATATAACTTTGTCTTAATTCACAAAACAACATATGCCCCCTCTGTATAAGTGTGCTGGATACAGCGTGAAACTGAAAAAAATTTTTTATATATTTTTTTTCCGAAGCCGGATATATAATTTATTTGTTGCAACATTTATATAAAACCTATATCCATGTTTCTTTGAGTGATTTAAAGTTAAATGCTTAACATATAACTTGTCCTAACATGGTTACTTAATCAAAATAACAAGAATTGGGATCCTACAGAAACATTTTAGAAATTTGTCAGCTTCACGCTGTATTGCTCACACAGCAGGGTAGGCAGAGGGAATCGAGTGTTAAGACACTCTGTTCCCCACTTTCCGCCAAGTTACGGAGGCATAGCATGTTGAGTGGCGGAACTCAACGCCGTGCTTTGCCTTGGCACCAGAGCGAAGAAATGAAAATATAAATGTAAACAAATATTTCATTTCCTCGAGTGAGGATCGAACCCACAACCAGTCGATTTTACAGTCACACTTTGTGCCCCTGTGTCACGACCGGCCTCTAGTAGAAAATTGTATATTGAATAAACTACAGTAATTATATATTTTTCTTTAATTTCTTGTGTACTCTATATAATTTGTTGCATCACTGGCTACTCTACAAAATTAATAGACCGAAATGAATACCAATATAATAGCGATGCTTGAAGATTGTATATTTTGTAACCTGTTTCATGTTCTTTACATAAATTAATATTTAGAATTTATCACAGAATGAATGGCTTTATAACTTACTTTGTCAAAAGTAATTGATTTGAAATATTAAAGTAAATAATTGATTCGTAAACAAAAAGACATTTTATTATTTATATTTAAAACATAAAGGTACAATTCGTTTTAATTTTATTTATCATCTTCACGCTGTATCCTGCACACAGCAGAGTAGGCAGAGGGAACCTAGTCTTAAGACACTCCGTTCCCGACTTTTATCTGAATTCTGGAGGCATTGCGTGTTGAGTGGCGGAACTCAACGCCGCGCTTTGCCTCGATACCAGAGCGAACAAAATGAAAGTATAAACATTACAGTACATTTTTTACATTCTGAAATCGATCTACTTATCTATAAAGTTCGTAGTAGTGATGTACAGGTGATTGGTAGGTAGATACATAAACTGATACAAGTGATAGAAGAGGTTACTTCCATCCATTTTTACCCTATATAGAATGCCCTAAAATTTTTCCGTTTTTAAAATATTGAGAAAAATTTTAGCTTGTGTCAATGTGACACTACTCATATGGTTTCAAATTTTGATCCCAGTAAACGAAAAACTACAACATTACAACATTTTGGCAGCTTATTACAGAATGAGGAATGTTAAAGTTCTTATGTATACAAATACACTAGTTTTTGTTTCATTAAAAAACAACCAACTGGTTATGATTTTATAGGCATTTGAAGTTTGCAAAAATTTCGAGTGCCGCTCACAGTCGCGTGGCTGCCGTGTGACGTCACTTTCCAACACTCGCTAGTCGCCAGCGGTGATAGTTAGGAGATCTCGCGCAGTACTTTGTTTGTTATATGTTAGTGTATAGTGTTTATCCAATTAATTAAAATGTGCAAGGGATTCGAAAAAGGGAAATCGGATAACCTACTCATAACAGTCACTAACAAAATGAAACTTCTAAGATCATCAGCAACACTTAAAATCCTGTGTAATGTCTACTTTGCTCTTTGTCCTGGGGCGGTCCCTCGAAATCTCACTTGGTCCAGTTTGAACGAGCTCAATACTCAAGGTGATGCTAAGGAAGCCTTTCTTATATCACACATCAAAGCTTTATGAATGACTTCGTAACGTTCTTACGTTAATTATTTATTTAGAAAGCAACATTCACCGGTTAATAATATCCTCAAAAATCTATAAAGTTCTAAGCAAACGTCGAAATTCTAACATCCCCCTGTCAAATATAAGGTCCTGGTTCGCAAGGCGCTTTATTCCTTACATACAATTATTCCTTTACAACAAAATTACTAATATCTGCGATATTTAGGTTAGCTCAGACAGCCTTTTTCTAAAAACGGCATTCACACCTAATGATCCTGATCTCATGGACTCAGAAAGAGAAATTGATGATATCCTGATGACTGATAAACAAGAGTCGCACCCATAAAGCGTAAAATTTGTAAACATTTATTTAATTAGATAATTTAGTCGTTTTAAAATGATAATTTAAATGAGTATTAGTATTTAGAAAACAGATTTAGTAAAGACTTAATATCATGGATTCATTATTTCACTTGAAAAATAAGAATGATTTCATGTTTAAATAGTTTTTTGTATTTACTTAATATGATTAAAATCATCATTTAACAGGTGAACAGCTAGAATAAACATTAATTTTAAGATTGACCTTCTATTATATAATATTTTACTTTAAAACATAAGGCAAACCGCGCATATCGTCTATTTTCAGTCAAATGGAATCGGAATAAAATATTTCAAATGATGGCAACCTTTGCTTTGTGGCAGTTATTTTCCAGGCAACCATGTGTTTTAGTGATGAGAAAAAAATAAGCTTTAATTTGATATATAATTCATTAAAAAAACACATGAGTGCAAATATTAACATTAAGTGACCTGTTTAAACCAGGCAACCCTGGGCTTGCGGCAGACTGAGAGCTGGCAACCATTGTTTTCCAATTCCTTATGCGATTTTCTTTCAAATAATGTGCGATTCACATAAAAAAACATATGAGTGTTTTTTTGAGTGTTTTTTAGAATTTTCTCCAAAAACGAGTTACGAAAAACATTAATTAAGGGTGATTGCGGCAGGATTCTTTTAGGCAACCCTAGTGTAATCTATTCTTCTATCATGTATTATTCTTAAATATAAGTTTCATTAGAATTACTGATTTAAGCAATGGCCAACTTTCCGCCGAATTCTGGAGGCATTGCTTGCTGAGTGGCAGAACTTAAAGGCGCCGCTTAACGCCGTTGTTTTGTTAATATATTTTAATTTTTTTTACATTGACATCTTTGAAATATTTAATGTATATAACATGCGATGATTACTTACCTACTGGGAAACAAATACTGTTGACTATAAAATAATATGATTTAAAACCATCAAGTGTTGTCAATTATAATTCGTTTTTATTACGAACAACATTTATTAATAAATTATGAAACAATTATTTATACAAAGAGAGACTTAAATTAACTTTAATTTTCGGCTCTGGTTAAGTTCCGTTACTTTGTTGAGTGACGCGCTCTCTTGAATTCTGCTGAATATAGGAGAACCGAATGTCTTAACATTAGTTCTCTCTCTCTCTTTCTCTCTGCTCACCCTAAAATGCGGAAAAATACCTTAATATAACACTGTTTTTACTTCAAAGTCATGCTAACTCTTCATACCTTTGCCAGGTTGTTAACCCAAGACGCAATATATTTAGATTTATGAAGAACAAGTTTGACCAACTATCTAGAAAGCGATGCAAGATATTACTAAACGAACTTTCACTTGACACGGTATGAGGTGTTAACATCACTTTATAGCACTTTTACTAGATACCATGCTTAGAATTTATATTATAATTTAAATTAATATTGTAGGTAGATAGTAGTTTTTGATTTGATTTGAGGCCAGTCGTGGCGCAGGGGCACAAGTGTGTGACTGTAAACCACACGCGAGAAAATGGAATACATTAAATATGTATTTCAATTTATATTTTCATTTCTTCGCTCTGGTGTCTGAGGCAAAACGCGGCGTTGAATTTCACCACTTAACACCCAATGCGTGCAGAATTCACCGAAAAGTGGGGAACGGAGTGTCTTAACACTTGGCTCACTCTGCCTACTTTGCGCAGGATGCAGCGTGAAGCAGATTTATTAGTAGTTTATTTATCAGAATGATACTTATATTTAGATGTTACAATACTGTTTGGTTGAATATATTTTTTACATAACGACCCATTGGTTGTTTTGTTTATCTTGAGTTGACCCATTTAAAATTATACATAGGATTTAGAAAAAGAAAGGGTTTCCCAAAGGGTATCTCCCATTAGTAATACCTCTAAAGTAGAACCAAAAATATATATACAGCTGTACAATGCATCGTTTATTACAATAATATAAATAAAAAATAAATCAGCTTCACGTATTCCGCACACTGCAGGGTAGGCAGAGGGAACCTAGTGTTAAGACTCTCCGTTCCCCACTTTCTGCCGAATTATGGAGGCATTGCGTGTTGAGTGGCAGAACTCAACGCCGCGCTTGTCCTCGACACCAGAGCGAAGAAATGGGAATATAAATTTAAGTAAATATTTAATCTCGTCGAGTGGGGATCGAACCTACAACCAGTCGGTTTTACAGTCACACTTTGTGCCACTGCGCCACAACTGGCCTCAATACAATAATATATACAAAAGTAATTTGATTTGCCTATTGGTTTAGTTGTAAGTGATTCTAACTACTAACGGCCGGTCTCAATAACTTATCTCTCTTTGGGAAATGAAAATAAATGTTGGGTCACACTTCATATATAATCGTGTAACACATATATATAAATCTATTGTATGGCTCTATATATGTATCACTTAACAGATTGTTAAAGATAGATATTAAATTAAGACGCGCCGTAAATCAGAGCTTGATTCCTTCCCAAGATATTTAAAATTACAACTTCCCAATTACTTCCCAAGATATTTAATTAAGATACATAATTGGCTTAAAAATCATAGGAAACGCTTCGCTTAGGTTGTATTTAGAAAAAAAAAACATTAAAGAAAGTTGCATATAATAGCTGTGGGATAAGTCTCATAAACGTCTTGTTTAGTTCCCTCTACTGACTTTATGTCGCATGATAAAAATAAAATGACAATCATTAAAACATCATGCAAGGCTATATATTAAAAAAAAGACTGAGATCATCAAATACGTGCCTAATTTTCAGACGTGAATCGTTACAAGTGGATGATATGTTCCATAAGAAAACATATATAATAATATCTATATAAAACACGAGGAATAAATACAGATTATAAAATTTAATTATATAATAATATATTTTTATTATTATTCATAACGTAGAATACTAACTATGTACTTAATTTTTAGTATGTACTTTATATAATGTTTAAGTATATCGGATATATCTAGAGGTCAGTCGTAGCGCAGGGGCACAAAGTGTGACTTTAAAATCGACTGGTTGTGGGTTTGATCCCCACTCGAGGAAATCAAATATTTATTTACATTTATATTTTCATTTCTTTGCTCTGGTGTCGAGGCAAAGCCCGGCATTGAGTTCCGTCACTCAACACGCAATGCTTCCAGAACTCGGCGAAAAGTGGGGAACGAAGTGTCTAAACACTAGGTTCCCTCTGCCTACTCTGCTGCGGGATACAGCGTGAAGCTGATTTTAATAAATGTGTGTACAATGTTTATTTATATTAGATACTCTTCACAGCGATTGTAATATACAACACGTAACTATTAGGATAGACGTGGTCTACTGCATGATATAATGATAGTAAACGTAGAATATACTCATTGTTCAAAATTGTTTTAATACGTATGTTACAAGGAAACTTAAATCTTAATGCACTAAAAAAATTACATTATTAGATTCACCTAAAATAAACGATTTTTTTTGTCGATATTTCATATTAATCTTAAAAGTATTTGACTGAATGCGGATACTTCGTAATTTTTTTTCCTGATCTAATAAGATTACGATTTCAAATTTGACCACTAAGCATATTATAAAGGTTAATAAGTTTTAGAAGCTCTTTCTCTTTTACTGTTCCATTTAATTACATTACGATGCGTGGATGTCGCAGAAAATAGAATAATCTATTGTAGTAATTTCTTCGTCATCTCTACACTTTCACTACCACTGGGAAAGTAAGGGAGCAAGAAATGTTTCGATTTACTATAATGTAATAATGTATGTAAATTTTGTATGGACGTCTTATGTCTGTCTATCCGTCATCTGTTGTCTGACCCATCGATGAACTAGTAAATAATACTAATACAGTAGATCGAGGCTCAATCGTATTAATATAAAAAAATTGTTGATATTTTAAATAAAATAAAACCAATAACTCGAAAGTCTACCGTCTCAGTTCCCTCTCTCCAACCCTTATTACTTGTCAACGGCAGTTTTTTGATTTGTTATTTACATCAGGCAAAGCGCCTTGAGTTCCTCCACTCAACACGCAATATCTCCAAAATTGGACGGAAAGTGGGGAACGGAGTGTCTTAACACTAGGTATCCTCATACATACCCTGCAGAGTGATGAATAAAGCGTGAAGCTTATTTGATTAGATTTTTATTTTAAGTTGAAAAAATGATGGCTAAGGTCGTCTCAAAGTTAAAGTGCGACGTTGAGTTCGCCATTTAACACACAATGTCTAGAATTCGGATGGATAGTGGAGAACAGAGTGTACACTACGATTCTCTCTTCCTACAATGCTAAACCCGTTATATAGCAGGAAGTCGAAAAAATCCTGTAAGTTAGAGAACATTTATACTTATAGAAAATATATATTTTGTTTTAGGCAGCGTGTGCGCTTTCTGTTGGAGTCGGGAGTTATAGCGACCCAGCAGACATACAGGGATTGGCGCACTTCGTAGAACACATGGTGTTCATGGGCAGCGAGAAATACCCAAAGGAGAATGAGTTTGATTCATTTATTAAGGTAAATAGAAAAAAATACTGAATGTACAATTAAATAAAAGATATTTTAACAAATTGTTTTAAAAAAAAATACAACAAATATTTTTCTGTATTAGTCCTAATAATTCTTATTTTAATTTATTGACTTTATATTTTTTGGTTAGGCTATTTAAATTTCATTACGGTTTTACTTCGATCAACTATATACTAGATAACAGATTGCATACAATTTTTTTTGTGTTCTTATTTCTCGGGCCGTTTTTTAGACTGTAATCCTTAATCTAGTGTATAATTGATAGAAGCTGTTTTATGAATGTGTACAAGTAAACACAACAGTATCTGTTTCTAATATAAATAAAAGACTTACTAGACTTACAGCTTCACGCTGTATCCCGCACACAGCAGGGTAGGCAGAGGGAACCTAGTGTTAAGACACTCCGTTCCCCACTTTCTGCCGAAATCTGGAGGCATTGCGTGTTGAGTGGCAGAACTCAACGCCGCGCTTTGCCTCGACACCAGAGCGAAGAAATGGAAATATAAATTTAAGTAAATATTTAATCTCCTCGAGTGGGGATCGAACCCACAACCAGTCGATTTACAGTCACACCTCGTGCCGCTGCGCCACGACTGGCCTCAGGAAAAGATTTATGGAAGACTTACATATTAAGTAAATTTCTTTTAACATTCGTTTCCATAGAAAAAAGGTGGCTCCGACAATGCTTCGACTGACTGTGAAGTCACGACATTTTACTTCGAGATACAAGAGAAGCATCTGCCACAAGCTATGGATATATTCAGTCAGTTCTTCGTTAGTCCACTTATGAAGAAGGAGGCTATGCAACGCGAAAGAGAAGCCATACAATCCGGTAATAAGAATGATTTATGTATTATAGAAAAAAAATATATTACGTTTAATAATTGTAGAAGTGACATAACTATTTGGCTTTTTTAGGGTTCCGTACCTTTTGAGGAAAAAAGGAACCTTTATAATATCACTTTGTTGTCCATCTGTCTGTCTATATCTGTCTGTATATATATATATATATATATATATATATATATATATATATGTGTGTGTATATATATATATATATATATATATATATATATATATATATATATATATATTTATGCCGTGTGATCCCGGCCTAGAATAGGATCATCCTGGTACTGGTGGTGTCGTAAGAGGCGACTAAAGTACGTGTGGTAGAGTCACGTCGCCAGCAATGGCAACACGCATGGGCAGACTCGACCGGATTATTACCACCCCCGGCATTTAAAACCGGCGTGAAGTAGTGGCTTTATGCCACTGCGTTTCGCATCAGGTAATGCCGGGCTCCGGCGCCCAACCCACCTTACAGGCAGGCAACGCACCTGTAGCTCCTCTGGTGTTGCACGGGGTCGTGGGCGGCGGTGATCGTGAGGTACCAGGTGACCCGCACGCTCGTTTGCCTTGTCTTTTCCATAAAAAAAAAGAAGCAGCGATAGTGTGAAGTGAAAAAAAATAATATTTAATACACAATATTTCTATTTCAGAATTCGCTATAGCGTCTCCGTCGGATTCAAATCGTAAAGACCAGCTGCTCTCGTCCCTTTTCCCGGAGGGACACCCAGCTGGAACATTTACTTGGGGCAATCTACGTAGCTTACGCGATGATATACAGGATGATGAGAAATTGCACAAAGCTGCCCATGAGTTTAGAAAACGACATTATAGCGCCCATAGAATGACTGTGGCTATACAGGTCGGTCTTTGAATGAATAAAAATGTTAGCTTATTAAGAATAATATTATATAGATGTCAGTTATCGAAGAAATTTAATTCCTAGTATACATACCTAATATATATACATACATTTGTAAAAAAATGGAATACATTTATTTTTGAAAGTTTACTATTAATAATGCATCTATATATTTCCATTTCTTCGCTCTGGTGTCGAGGACAAGCGTGGCGTTGAGTTCTGCAGCTCAATACGCAATGCCTCCAGAATTCAGCGGAAAGTGGGGAACGGAGTGTCTTAACACTAGGTTCCCTCTGCCTATCCTGCAGTGTATTTTTTTTATCTTTACAAATTATTTTTTAAACGATTGCCAAAAATGTAATTAAGAATACTTAAGGCAATATGTTAGAATATTAAAATTACTTCAGTGCTTAAATCTTTTTGTTCCTGATGATGTCTTTATAATATCTTTTTATTTATGCCTTTTTTAAAGGTAAATAAAAAGTTATAATTATAAGTTTGTTCTTTTCTTTTGCATAATTTACAGGCCCGTATGGATCTTGAAGATCTAGAGAAATATGTCTCAAATACATTCGGACAAATACCTACAAATAAGTTGCCAGCTGATGACTTTAATGACTTCTCGTTCAAATCAGAAATGGTTTCACCGAAATTTAAAGACATTTATTATATGAAACCAGTCAGCGATACTACTGAGGTAAAGAAAAAATAGTGTTTTACACTGCACCACTATATTATAGTGTGCACTTTTTTTATGTGTAATAACTACTACAAATTATTTATATAAAGAATAACTGAATAAAAAAGGTGTAATGCTTCATCACCAAGTTCATAACATAATATTTTTATTATGAATATAATATCATTAATATTCTATAAAAGGCCAGTCGTGGCGCAGCGGTACGAAGTGTGACTGTAATATAGACTGGTTGTGGGTTCGATCCCCACTCGAGGAGATGAAATATGTACTTAAATTTACATTTCTATTTCTTCGCTCTGGTGTCGAGGCAAACCGCGGCGTTGAGCTCTGCCATTCAACACCATATATTTCCAGAATTCGGCAGAAAGTGGGGAACGGAGTGCCTTAACACTAGGTTCCCTCTGCCTACCCTTCTGTGTGCGGGATACAGCGTGAAGCTGATTTATTTTAAGTACATAGAAAAAAAATCTTGACGTTTTCATGGCTTAGACCATGCCTGATTAAATGTGATGGATGTGTAATAATTACGTTCGAGATAATTTATATACTTACAGTATTTTTATTTTGCTGATCTCAAGTTTGTTATAGTTTTTGTCATTAGTAGAAAGTATATAACAATACTTCAAGTACATTACGTGTAGAGCACTAGATCTAAATTAGTTTAAATGTACGTAGAGGACGTAGGACCTGAACTTATGCGTTGTAAAAAGGAACATCCTGTTTATACTGATCTAACCTAGTGCACTAGAGTTTCTGAAGTGTTTTCGTGTAGAATGCAAGGAAAAAGAAACAACATACACATGTTACAACAAGTCAACAAGTCGTGGCAATAATTAAAATAATAAAAAAAAAAAATCCAAAAATCAAATCTGCGCAGCCGTTTACAACTTACTTTAGGGCGGCTATAAAGTTCATATTTGCACTGGAATAAAAAACATTTTTGTGAAACTTTCAAAATATTTAATTGAGGCCAATCGTGGCGCGAGGGCACAAAGTGTGCCTGTAAATCGACTGGTTGTGGGTTCGATCCCCACTCGAGGAGATGAAATATTTATTGACATTTATGTTTTCATTTCTTCGCTCTGGTGTCGAGGGGAAAGCGCGGCGTTGAGTTGCGCCACTCAACACGCAATGCCCCCAGAAAATTGGCGGAAAGTTGGGAACGGAGTGTCTTAACACTAGGTTCTCTCTGCCCACCCTGCTGTGTGCGGGATACAGCGTGAAGCTGAAAAAAAATATATACGTTACGTTTAATTTGGTTTTATTCTAGGTACATTTAACATGGTGCATGAGATCATTGCTTTCTGAATACGAATCAAAGCCGCACCAGTACGTGTCTCATCTACTCGGACACGAGGGACGTGGCAGCCTCCTCTCATATTTAAGGAAAAAGTAAGTTAAAAAAAAATTATATTTATACTTTCAGATACATCATATATTCTTTGTAATATTATTTGTTGAAGTTTTGTAGGGATTTTAATTTTTGTTTATTTTTTAACCATTTAATTTTGTTTACCTTTCTAACTTTTTAAATATAGTCTCTACTAAAAGACTGTTTAATATGTACTTCCTTTTTTATAGTGTTGTTTTTGGCACTCAACCCCGAATCGAACCCGCAACCATTGCACTTATTAATCAATTATAGATATAATTATTATATCTATAATTATATATATTTTTTTATTTATCTTAGAGTATGGGCGCTCGGTATCTACACAGGTAATTCAGAAAGTGGCATAGATTACACTTCTATGTACAGCCTGTTTTCCGTACAAGTTGTTCTTACTAAAAATGGACTTGATCATGTCGACGAGGTAGGTGCCATTGCAGATTTCTATATAATTTTTTGTTGCACGCTGTATCCCGCTTTTAGCGGGGAAAAACTAGTGTTAAGACGCTCCTTCCCCACTTTTCGTAAAAAAATATTTAACGATTTACCAAGAAGCGAAGAATATAAATAACAATAATTATTTAAATGTACTATATATTTAGAGGCCAGTCGTGGTGCAGCGGCACGAGGTGTGACTGCAAAAACTGATTGGTTGTGGGTTCGATCCCCACTCGAGGAGATGAAATATTTACTTAAATTTATATTTCCATTTCTTCGCTCTGGTGTCGAGGTTAAGCGCGGCGTTGAGTTCTGCCACTCAACACGCAATACCTCCAGAATTCGGCAGAAAGTGGGGAACGGAGTGTCTTAACACAAGTTTCCCTCTGCCTACCCTGCTGTGTGCGGGATGCAGCGTGAAGCTGATTTGATTTGATTTACTATATATTTAAATAATAATTATTATTTATATTCAGCTGTAGCGTAGGGGCACAAAATGTAACTGTAAACGCGACTGGTTGTGGGTTCGATTCCTACTCGAGAAAATGAAATATATACTTATATTTATATTTCCATTTCTTCGCTCTGGTGTCCAGGCAATGCGCGGCGTTGAGTTCCGCTACTCAACATGCAATGCTTCCAGAATTTGGCGGAAAGTGGGGAATGGAGTGCGGGACACAACGTGAAGCCGATTATATTAACAATTGAAATATATTTGTTTATGGTAAATAAGGATATTATTTAATTATTATCAACGTTATGTAATGTTTTTTTGTTTATAGGTACTTGAAGCTATATTTTCATATATACGAATGTTGAGACAGATTGGACCATCAGAACAAATTTATGAAGAACTAAAGGTAAATTGAAAATTAAAATTATAAATATATTATTTTTATACATCTCTGACATATTCAGAGTAGGTGAAAAATAGTAGATCACTACTTTTTACCCCCATTGGGAGTTTTTTTTTTAGCTTCAAGTAGTATACCCGCACAGAGCAGGGTAGGCAAAGGGAAATTGGGAACCTAGTAACAAGACACTTTTCTTTCATTAAAACATTTTCTTTCCCTACTTCCCGCCGGATAAATTATGAAACCTAGGTCCATACTTTGAATGTTATTTTTTTTTAAATTCTATACTCATTAAATAATCTAGAAGTCGACGAAGTCTAATAGACTTTTAACTTTTAATAACCGCTAAAAGAGAAAAAATAAAGGATAAGTGTGCTATTGTCTGTCGTGGCCATCTTGAACTTCCGCTTTCTTAATATTTATCCAGTTTCACGCTGTATCCCGTACACAGCAGGGTAGGCAGAGGGAACCTAATGTTAAGACACTCCGTTCCCCACTTTCTGCCGAATTCTGGCATTCAGTGTTGAGTGGCAGAACTCAACGCCGCGCTTAGCCTCGACATCAGAGCAAAGAAATGGAAATATAAATTTAAGTAAATATTTCATCTCCTCGAGTGGGGATCGAATCCACAACCAGGTGGTCTTACAGTCACACTTCGTGCCGCTACGCCACGACTGAAAATCGTGAAAGCAAATTTGCACAACCATCTACAGCTAACTTCATGGCGGCCACGACTCGTCGATCGTACTGTACTATACTATAATTTTTTTTTAGACAATAGAAGAAACAAGTTTCCGTTTCGAAGAGGAATCACAGCCGGCGGACTATGTGGAGTCTCTGGCGGAAAACATGCATTTCTTCCCGCCGGAGCATTATATTACAGGGGATAAGTTATATTATAAATTCGATCCTAAGGTAAATATTTTTTTTATATATTTGTAGTAGAGACGGGTAAAATAATCGGTGTCATAGCAATGTATGTCACTTTATACAAAATATTAATATATTATAATTTTAATGTATTTTTAATTTAAAACTGTGCTAAATTTCATATTCATTCGTTCACACAATTCTGGGAAAATATATCAGCCATGACATAGCCATTTTTCTGGAGATTGGTTTCTATAAAGTAATAATAATCTTTTAAAATAATAGATATTCAAATCAAATCAAATCAGTTTCACGCTGTATCCCGCACACAGCAGGGTAGGCAGAGGTAGAGATAGTGTTAAGACACTCCGTTCCCCACTTTCTGCCGAATTCTGGAGGCATTGCGTGTTGAGTGGCAGAACTCAACGCCGCGCTTAACCTCGACACCAGAGCGAAGAAATGAAAATATAAATTTAAGTAAATATTTCATCTCCTCGAGTGGGGATCGAACCCACAACCAATCGGTTTTACAGTCACACTTTGTGCCCTCGCGCCACGATTGGCCTCAAAAAAAAACTTATTTCTAAATAATCCTTTCCTTGTCCTTTAGGTCCTGAGATTCCGCAGAACTGATATTAAAAATGTTTTAACAAATACTAATAAATAATTATATTTATAAATAATAATATTCCTTATATTGTGCAGGGTATAACAGAACTTCTAGACTGTATGACGGCAGACATGGTCAACGTGCTCATCCTGTCCAACAAGCACTCGGAGCCGATACAATATGACGCTAAAGAGAAATGGTTCGGCACCGAATACAAAAGAATAGGTATTTATTTCATATTTAATTTTATGCTTTATCTGTCCTGATCCAGTGGGAGAGCGTCTGACTATAAACACGACTGTCGTGGGTTCGATTTCCACTCGGGGAACTGTTGGCTAAAATAGAAAGTACAGATATAGAATATAGGTCTATGATTAGAAATTTGAGTATTGACTATTTTTATACACAAGAATAAATTTTGCTGTTTTTCACATATTTATTATTTTGATTTATTTTTTTTACATATAAATATTTTATCGAGTGCGAGTCGAACGCACAACCTGATACAGGGTAACTATTGGTCTATAATATATATTATATTCGATTTTTTTCTTACAGAAAAACCAAAGCCATGGTTAAATAGATGGATGAATGTGGAGCCCTACAAAGAATTTCATTTGCCCGAAAAAAATATATACATTACAAATAATTTCGACCTCGTACCACCCGCGCCCGCGTACCTAGAGGAGGCGGAGAGGCTCGGTCTTGATTTAGTTAATAGTTCCGTTAAAGATATTCACAGGAAAGTGTCTGATAGCGAGAAAACCACTAAAGTGTTGTCCCGTGGTGATTTGATAGCGACAGTTAATAATTTCAGGTATTTATTTATTGTATAAAATAAATAGAAATATATAATGTTATTTTGTTTATTCTTAACTATAAGCTGTATCTCGCAGGTAGAATGAGACAGTGGAGAACAGAATGTCTTAGCACCTAGTGCTAAGACACTCTGTTGTCCACTTTCCGCTCAATTTTCCAGATGTTGCGTGTTGAGTGGCAGAATTTAACATTCAATGTCAATCATACGTCGTTGCAAACAATTTGATATTATACAGTACGGTAGGAATCGTGGCCGCCCTAAATTAAGCTTTCTGAACTTTTGCATATTGTAAAAGTGAGAAAATGATCAAACGTAAGAAAACATATTAAAAATAAAAAATCTGCGCAGCTAATTTCAGCGGCCACGACTCGTCGATCGTACTGTAATCGAAAAAAATATCTAAGTCATTTAAAATATTCTAAATTAAATATTTTTCTTTGCAGATTGGATCAACCAAATTTACTACGTAAGAATCGTCACATGGAGTTGTGGTACAAACCAGACTTCAAGTTTCGGTTTCCAACAGCTTTACTATATTTCTACTTCATTACTCCGCTCAGTTTACGATCTCCACGAGAGTAAGTTTTTTTTAAATAAATATAATTATATATTAATTTATCACATTTAAATATGTATAGAATTTGATATTGAAATAATAGAAAAAATATTTATAACCATACAATTTCACATCATCCGTTGGCCCCACACTAGGCAAGCCTGTCTTGTATCTTTCAAAGATTCGATATCGATTAGAAAAAAGTAATACATTAGCAAATGACGCTTAGCTCAGTTTAACTTCACTGTTAACGGATCAGAAACAAATTAATATAATACCCTTTTAAAAAACGTATAAAAATTTTGAACGTAGCGGGACTGGAACTCGCGCCTCCTGGAGACTGACCAGGCGGTCTAACCACTAAGCCATACGTTCTCATCGAGCTACGTCGAAATATTTATATGCTTGTTACAACTTATTTATGATGTTAGCATTTCTGTAGGGAGATTTTTACAAATTTCCGCTACCAAAAGATAATTAGTATGAATTATCGTCTGGCAAGAGAGAATTTTATTTATTAAATATTTTAACCCACGGGTTCGAGAACGTAGGACTCGAACCCGTGGGTTAAATTATAAGGTTAAAATTTTTATACGTTTTCTAAATAAGTATTTTTCTTTCCTAAGTGTGGAATAGTATTTTAAAAATGTTAAAAAAATAATATAATTTTGATTATTTGACATGTTCCAGCGCTTGTCTCATCGATCTCTGGACTGATGTATTACAACAAGGGCTCAAGGTATACATATATATTTTTTTCTTATTAAATATATTATACTTTACTTTGTATGTAGAGACCGTAGCGTTTGGCGCTCCGTTTCTCTCTGACTACCCCGCTAGGGATACAGCGTGAAGCTAAGTTAAGTTTACTTTAAAGGAAGAAAACAATATTTATATTTTTTTGTTTATAAAGTGGCATACACGTTGCTATGGCAACGTGTATGTGTATGCAATGCGTATTATTATAAGCGTCAATTGGTTAAAAAAAATATTAGACGATGCTCGGAGAATGGTGTGTCTTAACACTAAATTCCCTCTGCCTACACTAGCCATGTATGCGGGATACAGCGTGAAGCTTAACTATATTTTTATTAGTTTTTTTATTAGCTAAAAATTTTATTCAATTATTTTGCGTCACACTACATGTTGCAGCTTTAAGAGAAACTATATTGTAAAACCGTAAAATGTGTGCAGAAATCATTTTGTATTTTTTTTATTGTAACAGGAAGAAGTGTATCCGGCGACTATGGCGGATTTATCGCACTCTTTGTATGTTTCTGACAAAGGATTAACGTTGAAAGTGAGCGGTTACAGCCAGAATCTACATGTAAATATAAAACATTTTTTACACTTTTTTTTAATTTTTAAATTTAAGTATGGACCAGCTTAAATAAAATAACTACAATTTTTAACAAAACAATAAACCGATTTCTTCAATTTCCACCGGATTCCATAAACAGAATCTAACCAAACTTGTTTGTTTGTGGACGGCGGTAATCATTTACCATCAGGTGACCCGAATGTTCGTTTGCCTTGTCCTTTTCCATAAAAAAAAAACAAACTTTTATCAATCTACTCTTAAAGTGTACCCTTTCGGGTGGCGGGATATTGAATTATTCGTCCATTTGTCGCGCACATACTTAATGTAAATTTAATTTTAAAAACTTTATTAAACTTTATGCAAATGCAAATTAAAATGGGAACACACAGGAAGCATCAGCTTTACCTACACCTACACCTAGTTAAAAGTTCTGGGGTAACAAACATAAAAAAATACAGTCCACTTGATAAACTCCTTTTCTTAGAGAAGTCGGTTAAAAAAACTTATAACGTTATTATTATTACAATTATAATGCTGAAAATGTCTTAATATAAAATGTAGGTTTTTTATGAAAAGCGTTTTTTTTTGTTGTATAATATTTGTCAACGATAGTCCCTGTCCTGTGCCCGCAGCTGCTGGTGGCGCTGGTGTCGCGCGAGATGCGCGCGGGCCGCCTCACGCCGCCGCTGTTCGAGGCGGTGCGCGAGGTGCGCGCGCGCACCTACCACAACGTGCTCCTCAAGCCGCACAAGCTGGCCAAGTGAGGGTTATACGTCTTATTTTAGTGTGCTAGATTTCATTTTAGGACCATTCGTCTATCAGTATATCTGTGTGTCTGTTAAGACCACTTTTCTCAAAATCGCGGAGATATTCCGCTAAAATTCATGTAAGAATTACAGGAAAAATACACTTCAAGCCAACGCAATCAAAATATGTATGTATATGAGAGTTTATGCTGTATTGTATGAAATTTTCCCCTAAATCGATTTAGATGTTGATAGAAACTACCTACCCTTGAAGAAGAATTAAAAAAAATTGGCAAGAAGTGACAAGTTTATATTTCCTGTTAAAATGTTATTGGCCAGTTTTTAGGATTTCGTACCTTTTAAGGAAATATAAAATCCATTATAAAATCACTTTGTTGTCCGTCCGTCTGTCGGTCGAGAGACTTTATCTTAGAAACGCTTCGAGATATCGAGTTGAAATTTAAACTATATACTCAGTTTTACGGCCCCATGATTTCCTGAAAAAATCATATTTCTACATTCAATTAAAAAAAAGATATGGCCGTTTATATCGAAAAAACGTGTTTTTCGACACTACAAAGGAATCAATATAAATAGATTACTTCCGGTTGATCTAGAATTATGAAATTTGGGCAAAATTTGGTATTAAAGCCGCTAGTTCAAGTGAGGTATCAAACGAAAGGGCTTGGTGTGCATATTCCAATATATATTTTGTTATTTTTTTATGACGCACTAATTGTACGGAACCCTTGGTGGGCGAGCCCGAGTCGCGTTTAAAACCAATCAAATATGCCAAGCGAATATAATGTAAACTATTTAGTGAAGCTTACTGAATTAAATGCTTGTTACAGAGATGTCCGGATGAACGTACTTCTGGAGCCCTACATATCTCCGAGAGACAAAGCTGCAGTGATACAAAATATTACGTTTTCTGAATTGAAAGAATACACTGACAAATTGTTAGGGAAAATGTACTTGCAGGTGAGAATAGTATGACAGTATAAATGTTAGTCCTCGCTGTTTTTTTTTTGTTTAAAAAAAATAATTTAAAATATAATGCTTACAATGACATTACTCAAAGTATTGTCCATCATTAGAGACCACTTTCTCCCATCTCTCTGGTAGCAATTGAATCCCCCGTCGGAAAAACGACTCATCTTTCGAGGCAATCCAGGAATCAAGCCATTTTTCGGCTTCTTCAAAAGAATGGAAGCGCTGCTCGCTTAAACCGTGCGCCATCGACCGAAACAAGTGGTAATCGGAGGGGGCTATGTCCGGTGAATACGGCGGGTGGGGTAGAACTTCCCATTGAAGTGTTTCCAGGTAAGTTTTGACTGGTTTTGCCACATGTGGCCGAGCATTATCATGTAATAAAATCACTTTGTCGTGTCTCTGCTCGTATAGTGGCCGCTTTTCTTTCAGAGCGCGACTCAAACGCATCAACTGAAGTCGATAGCGAGCTCCCGTGATAGTTTCATTAGGTTTAAGCAGCTCATAATAAATTACGCCCTGCTGATCCCACCAAATGCAGAGAAGAAGCTTAGAACCATGGATATTTGGTTTTGGCGACGATGTTGATGCGTGACCCGGCATGCCCCACGATTTTTTTCGCTTTGGATTGTCGTAGTGAATCCACTTTTCATCCCCAGTGACGATACGGTGCAGAAAACCTTTTCTCTTTTGCCGTTGAAGCAACAATTCACACATGAGAAAACGTCGTTCTACGTCTCTCGGCTTCAACTCATACGGCACCCAATGCCCTTGCTTTTGGATCATTCCTAACGCTTTTAAACGTTTTGAAACTGTTGACGCATCTACTTGTAACGTTTTCCCGAGCTCTACTAACGTCTGACATGGATCTTCTTCAAGCAATGCCTCCAATTCTTTGTCTTCAAATTTTGTCGGTGCTCCAGAACGCTCTTTGTCTTCAAGGTCAAAATCATTACTTTTGAAGCGCCTAAACCAGTCTCTGCACGTTGTATTCGACAAAGCATTGTTACCATATGTCTCAAAGGAGAATTCTGTGTGCTTCTGCTGCAGATTTTTTCTGAATAAAGCAGTGCAATAAAATTCCCCGCAAAAACACTTTATTTGGCACAAAAGTATACATTTTCACAATCTAAAATTTTCACAAATAAATATCTAGTTGACAGTGTAGTAAACACTATTCTACTATAATTTGAGGTTACATATAGTACTATTTTGGTGATTCGTTACCGTACGAAATTCCATGCACAGAGTGCCGCGACGGCATCTTTCAAAAAACAGGTCCTAATATTATAATATAAATAAGAAAAATATTATTTATTTTATTCTTTTATCCACGGTCCTGACAATTTTCGAAGTATTAAGTGGCGCCTTGCTTCATCTTGCTACCAAGGCGAGAAAATGAAAGCAATTTATTCCCACGAGTAGAAATTGAACCCATAACGGTAACGTTTACAGTCAGAAGTCTCTACGGCCGCATTATTCCTATTTGTTAAGATTTTACAAAGTAATTTCTTTATTTTTTCGTTATAGGAAATGACGAAATATAATATAATTATTATTTAAGAAAAAATGGCTTCTATTTGTATAAATACAAATAAATTATACTTGATTTATTATTTTAAAGAAAAAAATATTTTAAGGTACTTATACAAGGCAATCTCGCCTGGCACGAAGCTATCACGATATCTGAGAATGTGCATAAAAATATAAAATGGGAGGAACTGTCTGAGGATGAAATGCCTGAGGTAAATATAAATTTATTTTATATTTTTGTTACAAAACATATAGGAACTGCTTGATGCGTTTCCTCGCATAGCCGTGTAGGCCGACCGAACCTAGTGTTGAGTCACTCCGTTGTGTATAATTAAAATACAATATTTCGTAGTATTATCATCATTTGAATTTCTTTTTTTATTTATGTATATATTATATTATATGTATTAGTATGTATGTATTTATGTATATTTTTTAAGTATGAGTTTATGTACATATATTTAAATAACTCATCTACACCGTCTACCGTTCTAACTACTCCTATACTTTAAGGTTGCCTGGAAGAGATCGCTTATAGCGATAAGGCCGCCTGCTGTACATTTTCTTCTATTTTTTTTATGTTTCTTTTATTTATTTATTTTGTATTTGTGTGGTGTACAATAAAGCATATTATTATTATTATTTCCCCCGAGTGCTGATCGAACCCACCATCACTGTGTCTACGCTGGGCCATTGCGTTACAATTTCTCTTTTTATTGTCTCGGTCTTATTGTAAAGCATTTTAATTAAAGTCTACATCACTGGGAAACTTTATTTAAGATTGAAAAAAAAAAACAATCGAAAGTGAGTCGTACTGGCCCATCCAAAGTTTTTCACACACATTTTGCAAGAAATCTTTTCTAATAAGTCTTCCCTATGATATATCAAAAAGAATCCAGTTTTCACTTTTTTTTTTATTTGTGCTGTAAATTTTCCTTTCTTGAAAAAAATCCATTATGAAATTAGACCTATGGGACGTAAAAATTCTGTACGTGTGGTAGAGTCACGTCGCCTGCAATGGCAACACTCATGGGCAAACTCGACCGGATCATTACCACTCCCGGCATTTAAAACCGGCGTTAAGTAGTGGCTTTATGCCACTGCGTTTCGCATCAGGTAATGCCGGGCTCCGGCGCCCAACCCGTCTTAAAGGCCGGCAACGCATCTGTAGCTCCTCTGGTGTTGCACGGGACCATGGGCGGTGGTAATCACTTATCATCAGGTGACCCGAACGCTCGTTTGCCGTGTCTTTTCCTTAAAAAGTAAATATCTTACAAGTTTTAATTACGCGACAAGTTTCCTACAAAATCCGACAAAAGATCCATTAATTAACGCTTATCTCTTTTAATAACCTTGACAGCTTAATTTGGAACACAGAACGTGTTCCAAGGGTATGTAGATCTGGAGATTTGATTTTAATTTTCAGCTTTATAACTCCATTCTGTCTTGAAGTAATGGTTTTGGTCAAACGGACAGCCATAAATAAATGCACATCAAATTGATCCTACATGGCTTTAGTTTTTTTTATTATATATATATTTTTTGGCATGGCTTTAGTTTTTTTATTTTACATTATATAAATTATTATTTTTTCTAAACAGATAAAAGTGCACGAGTTGCCATTGGGTGAGAAACGTGTTCGAGTTGCGAGTCTTAACCCCGCATCTACTAACAGTATAGTGACAACGTACTACCAAGGTGAAGTAGCTAACCCTAAAGATACGGCGACTTTGGAGGTTATTATGGTATGTATTTTGATATTTTTCATATAAATTAGATCGTCTTTATTATTGTTAAGTTAGATTTCATCTATATTAATGTTATTAGGCTGAAGAATTTGTTTGATTGAATACGTTAATCTCCGAAACTAAGTACTGGTTTAAGTTGAATAAATCCGTTTCTGTTGTATAATTCATTTTTCGATTAAGGCTATATGGACATTCCGCTAATCGTTTGAATGTAACCAACTGAAACTACGATAAGATATGACAAGTTTGACCACGCGGGCGAAGTTGCAGTTAGTCAATAGTATATAGGGAAATAGATAGATTTTGATAGATTAATAATATAATATAGAGGCCGGTCGTGGCGCAGCGGCACGAGGTGTGACTGCAAAACCGACTGGTTGTGGGTTCGATCCCCACTCGAGGAGATGAAATATTTACTTAAATTTATATTTCCATTTCTTCGCTCTGGTGTCGAGGTTAAGCGCGGCGTTGAGTTCTGCCACTCAACACGCAATGCCTCCAGAATTCGGCAGAAAGTGGGGAACGGAGTGTCTTAACACTAGGTTCCCTCTGCCTACCCTGCTGTGTGCGGGATACAGCGTGAAGCTAATTTAATTTTAATTTTTTTTTAATAATATAATGATGGTACGTTATGAGAATGAGTACTTATAATAAATTAAAATCAGCTTCATATTGTATCCCATTCGTATGTAGGCCTTGCAGGTTGAGAGGCGGAACCCAACGCCACGCTTTCCCTCGACACCAGAGCAAAGAAATCGAAATACAGATTTTAATAAATATTTCATTTTCTTGAGTGGGGATCCAACCCATAGTCACACCCAGTCGTGTTTACAGTCATCGTTTGTGAACCTGCGCCACGACTGGCCTATAATAAATTAATTGAGATATAAATTATAAATAAGACTATAGAAACATAAAAGATTAAAAATAGTAAAAAAGTTCATTTTAGTAAATTAATAATCTTGATTATCTAGTATAATATATGGTACATTGATTCTAAAATTTTTCATACCTTTAACGTTTAAGGTCACACAACCACACATATAATCACACATCCACAAATGTGTTAACACATTCACATATGAGAAACACACATTCATACACACATAAGATCACAAAGTGATCAATTTTTGATGTAATCGTTATTATTTTTTTTGTTTTATTTTTTTTATATATAAGGAAAACGTTTTAAAATATTTTCGAGGACTCATATGCATATAACAAAATTGAAAAGATATGATTTCTTAATTTATTACTGAATTCTTTCTCTATCTATGAATGTAGATGCTTATGGAGGAACCAGCGTTCGACATGCTCCGTACAAAAGAACAGCTCGGCTACAGTGTGTTTAGTATGATGAGATACACTTTTGGCGTTTTGGGGTGTTCTCTTACTGTCAACACACAAGTGGATAAGTTTAGGTACGTTCTTGTCACTAGATATTTTTAAATTTTTTACTAGCAGGCGATATATGTACTAGTTATATAGTGGTCGTAGTCTTGGTCGCCTTGAAGTAAGCTGTCACCTTGTTTTATTTATTTTTGCCTGAGTAAACTATGCGCAAAAGTTCAGAAAACTTAACCTCAGGGCGGTCACAACTCATCGAATGTATATTATTAGAAATTAGAAGCGATAAATATAAAAAAATAAAGCAATGTAGGATATTTCACTTTATTCAATTAGAAATACAAAAATTAATAAAATAAAAAATAACGATCGTTTACTTTCAAAAGTAAAACGAAGCAACAGTTACAATAAAATAGAACGAAATTACAGTATCGACACCAACCACCTTACCGAACGACGACCGACTCACAAATTAGCTTGTACATGACCGAACGTTATATGAGTGGAAATGGTAGATGATGGGTATCGGTACCGCTCGTACATCCAAATGTTGGTAACAATATATAATTAAAACAACATTATTGTTTGAAATAGGAAGCGGTTAATGTTTTTTTTTTAAAAAAACATATATCGTCTTTGTGTCTAAATTATTTGGAAACGTATTCTTTCTATGTAATTGCAATAAGTGATTTGCATCACTTAACAACAATACTTCACACGAGTTTAATTTCAATAAGGGCCGTTGCCTACAAGCAACTGCCCCCGATTGACACCCGATTACCCTCTTTCACAGCGTGTCATACGTAGATCAGCGTATAGAAGCGTTTCTAAAGAAGTTCGCGCGAGACACGCGCCGCGGCGGCGAGCGTGCGCTGGCGCCGGCGAGGCGCGCCCTCGAGCAGCTGAAGCACACTACTGACTATGAACTGAAGGAGGAGGTCATTGTTTTGCTTTGTTTCTTTTTATATACTAGTGCCCGCTTATGCAAATAAGCCCCCTTACCCTTAGGAGTGAATTCTAAAAAAAACCACGAAACACGTGTTCAATAAAATATCTTTAACAGTCCGAATTTAAATTTTTATAAAAATCGGTGGCGATTCAAAGATTTTTCCATATAAACTTTCAACCCCTTATTTGAGCCCTTAGGAGGTGAATTCTAAATAACCATGAAACACGTGTTCAGTGAAATATTTTAAAGAGTCTGAATTTCAAATTTTATAAAAATCGGTGCCGATTAAAAAAAAAACCCATACAAACTTTCAACCCCCATTTAATCCCTTTAGGGTTAACATTTTTCAAAATCCCTTCTTAGTGGATGCCCAGATTATGAAAATAAACATCTGTCCAAATTCCACGTTTCTACGCACAGCGGTTACGGCTGTGCGTGCGTCTTACCTCAGTCAGTCAGGTACATGTCTTTTTATATATATAGATTAACCTTGTGTTTTCAATGTGAATTTTGTTATTATAATATATATTTTTTAGCGTCACGCTACATCCCGCACACAGGAGATTAGGTAGAAATAAAAATCCAGAGCCTCGAATCCAGAGCGAAGATAATGGAATGTTTATTTTCCTCTAGTGGGAGTCGAATTCACAACACAAAGTCAAAAAAGTCACAAAGTGTGACTGTGGATGGGACAAAATTTAATAATGTGTATTATTTTAATAAGGAAGATTTCAAACAATTTATATATTTTTTTCTAAATAAGTATTCTTATTTCCTAAGTGTGGAATAACACTTTGAAAAATGTTAAAAATATTTTAATAAATAGCATTCTTCAATCTCCTTACAGAGATGCTAACAACATAAGTTGTAACAAGCGTATAAAAATTTATGTATATAGTATGGTTTGGTGGTCAGAGCGCCTGGTCGGTTTCCAGGAGGCGCGGGTTCGAGTGAAGACTCGCTACGTTCGAATATTTATACGTTTTCTAAATAAGTATTAATGTATATATTTTTTATAGCTTATAAAAAATATAAATTGTTTTTAATGTTTACTTCACACTAAGTGTTACTTAATTTGATTACACTGTCGATGTAATTTAACGATTTTAGTTGTAATGACCTAATTGAATAAAGAATATTTTCATTTTCATTTTGGTTTGTTAGGCAAGCTAATGTAACTAACATTACATTACATATCGACGGTGAAGTACTAATACCTCCTGAACTTAAAAAAAAAAATAAAAAGATAATTTGTTAAAAATTTTAAATGCACACCTACTACACTATCAAAAAATATATGAATATAATATATCATAAACCTTATGTTATTATTATTTGAAATAATAAAAATAATAACACTTTTAATTTTGTCAAGAAATAAAACGTTTTTTTTAGTTTGTGTAAAATTTTGACTTTGTCAGTTAGATGTTATTGCCACTTCGCCATCGATATAAGTTTTAACAAAATAATAAAACTATTATTTGGAAGGATAAATTATAAATTTATTTATGTCATTTACATTGTCATCAAATTTGCAGGTTGAAAGAAATTGGCGTGAAATCGTAAGCCAAGAGTACCAGTTCCAAAGGCTGTTTATTGAGGTAATTACATTATTTTGATTTACTTACGTCTGGTGAATTGGTAAAATTAAATTAATAAAAAATATATAATTAATAATTATAAATCTGTCTCTCTCTGTTTAATTAATAGTATTAGATCTTCTTCTTATTCCTGATATTAATCCCGGCTATTGCTAGGGTCTGCCTTCCTACTCAAGCTTCTCCACTTTGCACGGTCTTTAGTGTCCTTTGTGGTTAGACCATTATCTCTTATATCCTGCATCACGACATCCAACCAGCGCTTCCTTGGACGTCCGGGAGGTCTCACTCCAGGGACTGATATAGCAAGGCACTTACATGCGACATAGTTCTTAGGCCGGACTCGAAGACTACCCGTTACACCGCGCATCCACCTCAGCATCTTCATTTCCGCCAGTCCGTATGTCATCCGCATACATCATCACCCATAGAGACTGGTGAGTCGAGACAGTATCGAGCACTACATTGAATAAGAACGGACTAAGAGCCGAGCCCTGGTGAACCCCTTCTGTAATCTGGATGCGGAGTGTTCAGCAAATCCTGGAAGTAGCTTGTCCATTTCTCCTTCACAGAGGCATGACTACAGAGCAGCGTGCCCTGGGAATCTCGCAAAGACATTTTGCTATATCTTGCGTCGCTTTACGACGACGCTCGCTTTAAACCCGACGTCTCATGAGTACATCTGCGAGTTCTCTGCATCGTCTGGTTAGAGAGCCAATATTCCTCCTAGCAAAGCGGAGTTTCCGTCTGGCTACTAGCGTGTTTAGCCGTGTTCGTTTTTGACACGGTAGCCCTCGCCCACTTATCGCAGGTATAGGGCGATGTTATTTAGTGTCGACGCCCTAGCTTTACCCAAAACTCCTTTGTGGAGAAAAACCGAGGGAATTGGAATAGGACTGATAGAAAAGGGGTAAGAGTAGGTAAAAGAGGAGGATAGAAAAAAGTGGAGGGATGTTAAAGGAGGGGAGACACCATTGTCATGGATTGGATAGAGGTATAACAAGTGGTGGCTCGCGTATATGCCCAAGAATAAATATCGGACAGATATCAATCAGGGCATCCTCTGAATTAACTAATAGTATTAGATATCACATTTTATTTTTAACCCCCGATAAAACTAAAAGGATGTTATATGTAACTTAATCGAAAGTTTTCTTAATCATGATTCACTAAACTATGTTCAATCATTGGAAGTTTACCGTCTGGGTTTTCTATTGAACTTATATACCAAGCTATAATAATAATACAATATTAAAAAAAATATGTTTGTAAGTGCCCTATAATGCCTTTATTTTGTATTTATTTGTTAATATTTAATTATTTTTTATTTATTGTCCGTATATTATTATAGGCTGAGGCAATACAGCAAGTGAAAATAGCGGACGTCAAGAATTGGATCGAAAATCACTTCTCCATTGGTAACAAGACGCTGTTTAGGAAACTTTCTGTTCAGGTAATATTATTATTTTTTTTATCAAAAAACAAATGCACAAATTATATAAAACACAAATTCTATATGAACTAATTATTCGTTAAGAGGCCAGACTCAATTATTTTAAAATAATATTTTTAAAAATTTAAATGCATAAATATAGTTATAATAAAATAATCATATTAATAAAATAGTAATTCATTGAATATGTTAATAAAATAAATGTAAATAAATTTGTCGATCCTCGTTTTCCACTAAATTTTAGAGACATGGTGTATGAGCGGTACAACTCAACGCCGCGGCTTGTCTCTTTATCAGTGAGATATTAAAAATTCAACTTCGAGTGGGAGTCGAATCCACAACGCGCTTATCACCAGGCACTGTGCCTCGACGGCCTCTAGAATTATTATTAATTTTTCTAATATTTTTCAATTCAGATTGTAGGCAACAAGCCTCAAGATGAAAATGAAATAGCAGATAACACAGAACCAAAGAGCCTGACGCTTCATTATTTAGACGCCAGCGATTCCGGGGACCTACAAGAAGACGAAACGGACTCCATCAAGGATATCGACGAATTCAAAAAGAATTTACCTATAATTAATGTTCCTAAGGTTGAATTGCGTCACTGCTGATTGAATATATGTCATATTTAAATATGTATATTTAAATATTTGTTTAAAAATATAAAAAAAAAACATATGTACGCTTCGTAAATACACTTTATACTAGTGATGTGACGAATATTATGTGTATGTGATAATAAAAAAAAATCATAAATATATTAGGTTGATTATATAAAAATTCAATCTTTTCATAAGAAATATTATATAATATGAATATCGAAAAATATAACTAAACATCATATTATAGGCTTTTTACTTTATCATTTGTTTTATATAATTATTTGTACGTTGGATAATAAGCTTTAAGAATCAGATTTTATCTAAATAACATTGAACCCATTTGAGCTTAGAAACAACAAAAACTGTGGCTTGAACAAGACTAAAATAAAAAAAATAATTTCGCGTAGTAATAATATGAATTCGTTACATCACTACTTTGTACGTCCGTTTTTGAGAATATTATTGTAATATTTCAAGTTATTTTGCAACTAATGTCAATAACATATTTTATTTTTTTTTGCTTGTACATACATTAAATAATTGTAATATTTTTAAATTATTTGAAAATGTATTATTTTGTGAAGCACGTGACTTGTGATGTTGATACTTACAATAAATATATAATAGAAATTTATTAATTAATATATTATATATTATAATATAGTTGACATAATATGAGCTTCATAATATTTAGCTTTAGACGTTTTTGAATGGTTGTACTATATGTTAAAAAATGTTTAAAATAATTTAATTTTAATACTAAACGTAATACTAAATAAAATATGACTTTTGTGACTCAAAATATTTATTATTTACACTACCGGTCAAAAGTTTGAGACCACAATGAAAAAATATGAGAAAACAAATAAAAGCCAATATATTTAAAACTTTATGAAAAACTATATTTTTTTTAATGATACACACAAGATTTAAAACTAAAATAAAGAAGAAGTCTTTACGAATACATTGTTCTTAACAAAACCCACACAAGAGAGTTTAAAAAGATTTTTCGCCGAAATATCCTCCTTTGCATTTAATGACTTGTTTTACCAATCTGGGCATGCGAGCAATTAATTTATGTAAAGTTTCTTGCGAGATATTCTAGCTTTCCTCTAATGCATTCCACATGGCCTGCTGTGAAGATGGACACTGTTCCCAAACGTTTCGATCGAGCTCTTCCCACAATAGTTCTATCAGGGGTTAAGATCGGGATTTTGAGGTGGCCATGTCATCTTTTCTAATACTCTTTCAGACTGTTTTTTTGTGTAAATATACATAATTTCGAACTATGTTTTGGATCATTGTCTTGCTGAAAAGTAAATCCTTTGGCGATTAACTTTAGTCCGGAGGGAATGGCGTTTTTCTCCAAAATTTGTTTATACTGCTCCTTTTTTATTATGCCTTTGATTTGGACTAGATTTCCAATCCCATAGCCTGAGAAACAACCCCAGACCATAACAGATCTACCACCATGCTTGACAGTCGGCACTTCACACTGTGGCATCATCTTTTCTTCGACAGAATGTCGCACGAAAATTCTTCTTTTTGACCAGAATATTTCAAATTTCACGAATATTTCACATTTCGTCACTCCAAAGTACTTTTTTGAAGTCTTCTTCGGTCCAGTCTCGATGGGCTAAGGGCCCATTGTCCATTTTTTTTATTCTGTGGTTTTAAAACAGGTTTTAAAACGGGACCAAACAACTTGGCGTCTCGCAATCGTTTTTGTACTGTAGACACTGACACAGATTTTTCTCGAGATTTGTTGACTTCAACACGAATTTCTCAGGCTGTTAGATGTATATTCCACTTGCTGGTCACTACAATAAATTTGTCTTCACTAGAAGTCGTCGCGCACAATAGTGCGATGAATACAAGTTTTTGATAACTTGAGTTGAGTCGCTATCTGATATTCAGATTCGCCTTCGTTTTGGAGAAAAACGCTGGCAGATCGCGTTTCAACACTAATTTCCGAAATTTTTACTATTTTAAAGAGGTCTTGGCTGTAGGAATCACATAATCAGACTAAATGTGGATATTCGTAGATAACCATAAAAATACAAGGTACAATAATTTAAAATATTATGAGAATAAAAGAAGCTGCGGTAATGAGGTAATAAACTTTTTACAATAGATTTGTCCCGACGGTCGGACTACCTCTTCCGTCTAACATTGAAGTTCGGATACAATGCTTGTTTATTGTCCTTTCCTTCTATACAAAAGAATAAACTTTTAGGCAATCTTTATGAACAATAGAATATGCAACATCAATATTTTGTAAAATATTTGCTGACAATAAAAGTTTTTATTAGTGGTCTCAAAATTTTGGCCGGTAGTGTATATAAAACTATCGGCCCATTCGCGGCTTCGACCGCATATCACCTATAATATAGCTGTTTTGCATTACAATAAAACAGTTATTACGTGTATGAAGAAACATAGTGTTGATTGAAGAAGCAGTCTCTTAATTTTGTTTTAAGTTCAAATAACTTATGCAACTTTCCTTATAATCTTCGTTATACTCTCCTCTTTCACTTCTGCAGTGACGTATGTCATCTATTCTCTGTGGCGATGCGCTGTCATCTGTCACTCATAGAAGTCTTCAAAACTCACCAGTACTCACCAGCAAGAACCTTGCTGCAACGCTATGTGTTTTTTCATACACATAGTAACTGTTTTGTTGTAATGCAGAACAGCTATATTATATTACTTCGAAACACACTGCGTTGATTGAAGACCTGTTTGTTTACTGCTGGTGAAAGAGAATGGGTCTAGTCTAAGGATGCAGACGCTATGTGGTCTTCAATGAAAATAAAAGTGAAATGTATAATCACCAATTCTTTAGTAACATTCATTAGTATAATGAAATCTCTCCTTATGTAATTCTTTATAACATTAAACGTTAAAAACATTTCTCCAGTATAATCACAATTTCCTTGCAACAGTTTGTACTAACAAATGAAAATAAAATTTTACTCTCTTCATAATTATAATTTTTAAATCCTTAAAGAATTAATATTTAGCAACATTAATGAGATCAATCTTCTTTAATCATCATATAAATCGACTAGCATGACATCTATCTAATTAACTTACTAAGTAGTATTGATTTATGGTTCCATTATATATCACAAAAATTATCACACAATAAATCTTCTTGAGCCGTACCAGTCTTCTTCTTTACCTGGCGGCAGTAAAATGTTTTAAAGTTTTATAGCATTCCAGACATTAACATTTTTTCAGTTACCTCTGCTTAAAATCTCATCTAAAGGTCTGTTTTCTAACCAACTCTTTGATTCTACAGCTGCCTTTATGCAACCTGGATGGCCTTTTACATCTGCCTCTTTAAAAATAGACTTAATCCGTCCTGAAATCATTGTCTTTGTGGCTGCCTTAATTAAACCAGTAATTGGAATAAACAGGTTTGTCAACTGAGGGTCTTCATTCCACCTTTCTTGAGAAGCCTGAATTAGTTGACTAATATGTTTAATAGGACATAATCTAGGATCCGGGTGACTCTTAAGTAATCATCCAGACTGTCTAAAATGACCTGAATCTGTCTTTGATCCGAACTTGGGCCATAAAATTATTGACTCTTTCTCTTGGGTAAAGTTATTTACTGAGACATCTAAAAGCGTTAGATCATGTAAATGTCTACCTGATGACAAAAGTAAAATTAAAACTGTTCGTCTGGATATATCAAAGAGTGTATTAGTTTCGTGTGATTTCTCTAACCAATCAAATAATGATTTTGTATTCCATATAGGTTACTTTTTTATGTGTGGTTTATTTAAGGAAATTGCTTTAAGTACTTGATGGACAAAAAAATTATTAGATATAGATTTAGTTGCACAGTATGTAGAAATTGCTGATTTGTGTAAGAGAATCGTATTGTAAGCTAAATTATCTTTTAGAAATAGTTTAGCTAAAAATCTTGCAACATCTTTGCCTTCTAGAGCTCTCTGGTCAATGTGATATGTCTTACACCATGCAATTCACCGTTGAATTCGAGCTTTATATGTATTAAGCGTTGACTCCCTCCAGCTTGGCTTTAATAATTCTTTTTCTTCACAAGTCCATTGAACGACCTGATCTGCCCACCCCCAACTTTCCAAGTAAGGAGTTGTAACTTGTTCACCTGGAGTCCTCCCGGTCGTCAGATCTATCAGGTTCTTGGACAAATTCTTTATGTTTAACATCTCCTCCGAGGCTCTCGCCCTGAGATCGGGCATCCAAGCGCACTTTACCCAGTATGGCGCTATCAGTATGTATGTGCCCTCTACTGAGTTCAATTGATTGAATACCTGTGGTTTTAAGTTGGGTGGAGGAAACACCCACGCTAGTTGAAATTGCCACTTTTGACTGAATGCATCATGAATGCTATGTGACGTAAGGTCGCACAACGGCCGACCTTTTTGAGGCAAAGAGATCTACGTCTGGGGCACCCCATTTTTGAAATACAGCTTCCGCACCCTGGAGTAATAAGTGCCATTCTGGTACAGGTCTGTTTCTTTATAAGCGGTCTGCTATTTCGTTGTACCTCCCCGAGATGTATATCGCTGTCAGAGTGGCGTTCAGTAGATCTGTTAATTCCAACAGACGTGTCGTCAATTTCAGTAATACTAAGGATCAAGTCCCTTCCTTGTTTCTTAAATAAGCTAACAATGTACTATTGTCGGTCTGAACTAATGTGTGCGTACTCTGAAGGTTGCTATTCGCTGATTGCTCTGTATACAGCAAACATCTCCTTTAAATTGGAATGCCATTACATCTGATCTAGTTTCCATTTTTCTGACAAATGAAGGCCGTACATTTGAGCTCCCCATCCGGCATCTGCTGCATCGGTAGTTAAAAAATGAGTTACTGGAGGCTGGTGGAGATTTACTGCACTGTGATCTATGGCTCTTTTCACCAAGAGAGTTCCTGGACAACTATTGCTGGTATTGGCTTTTTCTGTCTTGGTCTGCCCTGATGATATGATTTGAGAAACCTTTGTGTTCGGCGACAGTACAAGCGTCCCCGTCTTGTTGTGAGGCTGGCAAAATTTAAAGACCTATTAGTCTTTGACCCTGTTTCAGGGAACAAATTCCCATATTCAAAATGTCGCGTTTACAGTCACACTTTGCGTCACGAATGGCCTAAATTATTTATAAATTACATAATCTCTATATATAATAAGACAGTAAAAATATTTTGTCTGTACATTTTGTAATTTTGACTGAAATGGATAGAGGGACACTTAAAAAGAATAATAGAAAGCAAAAATATTTTTTTTGAATTTCTTGTCTGTCTGTCTTTCTGTTTGTCTGTCGATATGTATGGTCACATTTTTCTCTGAAAATACTGAACCGATTTACCAATAGCTTTGTTTTAACTCAACTTAACAATTAAAGTTTATTTCATCAAAATCGATTTATTAAAAAAAAGTTATCGTCATTTGAATGAACTCAAGGCATTAGTTTGCCTGCGAATGTTATATAGCAATCGCGCTGGTAAGATTCCTGGCTAAAGAATGGCATTCGAAACGTCTTGATTATATGACTGTTGATAAAAATATATATTTTTGAAGCACTATTATACAATATTTTATACAATAAAGTAAACAAAATTGAATTGTTAGTGGAGATTACCTTCATAAATCATAACAGTTAAGTTTAAGTCGTAATTAATTCAACACAGAGATAAAGAACGATTTGATCTTCAAAGAGATATCAAGCAAATACATAGATTTTTTGGTTCGTTCGTTCGTTTGAAATAAATCTATATAAAAATGCCTAAAAACATCCTTTCTACGTGTACACTGTAATAACTACATATTTACCAATTGTACATTTAGCTAATAATATATGTAACTAATTTAAAAACTGTATAGGAGTTAATATGCAATCATTACAGTTATTTTACATAGAATATTAGGAATCATTACCCAGATCAATAATTTAACATTTAAGGATGTTTCTGAAGCAGTAAATTAAATTATTAACTGACATCAGCACATTTAACAGAGTTTTAAAAAACATAAAAATAGGTAAAAAGAACGTAATGTTACAAACATATATACATATAATAAATAATTAGCTTTACGTATATTTTATGAATATCAAATATCAACATTGGTCGTATTTTTAGTTTGAAACAATCAAAAATTCTTATAGAAATTACGATAATGTCGCAAAAAAATCATAATAGAAGTCATTTTAATTGTCAATCAATTCTGCTTATTAAATCAATAATCATGTAGTTGAGTATAATCATGTAGTGAGAAGCCGCTGGCGAGCTGCTAGTATTTTATATATACATAAATATGTGGAAAACCTGAACTCCCTTAGGAATTACATATCTAGAGATAATTATGTCTAGTTCTAAGCCTAGCTTAACCCACACATAGCAGGCAGGCAGAGGGAACCTGGGAACCTAGTATTAAGAAACTTTTTTCACATTAAGACACTTCCGTTCCCCACTTTCCGCTCAATTCTAGAGGCATTGCGTGTTGAGTGGCGGAGCTCACCGCCACAATTTACCTTGATATTAGAGCGAGGAAATGAAAATTACTACATTTCCTCGAGTGGGAATCGAATCGACAATCTGTCGCGTTAACAGTCGCACGCCTGTGCCTCTGGGGCACGAGTGGAATATCTGCCTCGGTAAAATACATTATGCTAAAATAATATTAAATGAAAGTGGCAATGTTCTAATTATTAAAGAGTATTCTGCCCAAAACCTGCTGCTTACCTTGACAGGGCTACCATTTTGTAGTTACCTCTGTAAATCAAAACACGACGTACTAGGATAGCAGATGTAAATAAGAGCCATTCGAAGTGTACTCATTCAATAGCCAAAAATCCATACTGGCGCAGCTAAAATACAGCCATGGTGGTAAATACAAAAAAATATCCTTTATTACAAACAAATAGAACCTACTTTCGTTTAAATTATGACCACATATGACTTTATGGTTTGTGGCCGTACAGTGAAAATATCAACACGTGTCGGCCATTTTCCAATTAATATACTGACTTGATTTTTTTATATAGTCAGTTTGTTTTGTCCGAATATTTTGACTGTATTATTTTCTTTACGCTGTACCCGCATATGGCAAGGTAGGCAGGAAAAAAAAATGAATAATTAATGAACTATATAGGAAGGAATTATTTATTAATTTGTCGCTCTGGTAAAACAGTTTAATCTTCACGCTGCATCCCTATCGGGGTAGTCAGAGAAAACGGGGCGCCAAACGCTACGGTCTCTCCATACCTCTTTCGCCTCCTCCACTGTCATCAATCTCTTAATACATGTCCTCCGATGCCCTCCGGGAAGTCCTCATACTTTATACGTGACCCTCCTCTAGTATCCTTGATATTGTATTTTCGAAGGTCTACTGAGGTTTCCCCCTATCTTTCTTACGTATATAAAATTAAAATACAAAAATTTATATAATAGTACCTAAGTACTACTATACTATATACATAACTACTACATTCTGTGGAATTAATTTAATAACTAATTAAAAAATAATAATTTTGCCAACGAAACCATAGACAATAGCAAGTAATAATATAAAGAAAATCCCCTTTCAACACTGGAATAGTAAAGTAATATATAACATGTTTATATAAGCAAATTTAACTCTTTGGGAATTGCTTTAAACTCTGCTTTAACGTATAATAAGTGAGGTTACCGCCTGGGAAGACATTTAGAATTGTACCAAATATCGACGACTATGGTGCGAGTGAATACAGTTTGAATAAACTCCTGCATATTTATGATGTTCTAGTAATCGATGTTTTGGTTTCAGGCTGGTGGTTAGATCAATGAATGAACACACATGAACGATCAACAAACGAACGAAGGCAGGCAGTGTGCCTTTGATGAATGAAATAAATGAAAGCTTAAAAAATCGGGCAAGCGCGATTTGGGCTCGCTCACTGAGGGTTCCGTACAAAAATTGGAGGTCTCCACCTTTTTCTGAAGTTCAAGTTTAAGATAGCCAGAGCCTTTTCATCTGATACCTCACTTGAACTAGCAGTTTTAATATTAAATTTTGGCCCCTTCTTAAGGCTATTATTTTTTTAGATTTAACCACAAACTTATAGTTTTCAGATTATTTTCGTCAACTAGTACTACTTGTACCTCTACAAGCTGTCAAATTTCATAATTCTAGATTCCTTTTTTTGCGATATAAACGGCTTTTTTTAATTAAATGTAGAAATACGATTTTATCAGGAAATCATGGGACCGTAGATTTTAGTATATGATTTTAATTTCAATTCGATATTTCCAAGCGTTGCTGAGATAAAGGCTCTTGACAGACATACGGACAGACAGACAAACGGTCGGATAACAAAGTGATCTTATAAGAATTTCGGTTTCCCTAAAAGATACGAAACCCTAGAAATGAAAGAAACAAATCAAATTTAATTTAATATGTCTATAAACACAATACCATACAAAAATAAGAGTCATTTAATCTATTATGTATTAAATCAAAAACATTTAATATTGACCAATATACTGCAAGGCGGCCTATAAGTAAACTTTTATTCAAATATATTTGTAAATATCGTCTTCTACCATCAGAAATTTGTTAATCTTTCCAAGAGACAATATTTTATTTTGTTATATATTAAAATATATTCTGAAAAATTGTATATTATTTTCTTAACAATATAATACTTTAGAAATCGTTGTAGCATTACACCCATAGGAATAGTTAAATATATCATCCGCAATTGACATGACGTCAGTTGCGTACACTGGCTCATTTTTATTAAATTCATTTATAACGTAAATTTCTTCTTGTGTAAGACTGAAATCAAAAATGTCTATATTTTCTTCTATATGATCGGTGTCAGTAGACTGTGGTATTGGGATTGTCCCACGATCGATCTAAAATAAATAAAATAGTTAAATATAGCAATACATTTTCATAAAGAATGTCTAAATTTTGTAATATATTAGGACCTTGAATAAGTTGTTTTTTGAAAGATGGCGTTGCGGCACTCTGTGCATGGAATTTCGTACGGTAACGAATCACCAAAGTAGTACTATATGTAACCTCAAATTATAGTAGAATAGTGTTTACTACAGTGTCAACTACATATTTATTTTCCCTTTGTGAAAATGTGTACTTTTGTGCCAAATAAAGTGTTTTTGCGGGGAATTTTATTGCACTGCTTTATTCAGAAAAAATCTGCAGCAGAAGCACACAGAATTCTCGTTGAGACAATGCTTTGTCGAATACAACGTGCAGAGACTGGTTTAGGCGCTTCAAAAGTAATGATTTTGACCTTGAAGACAAAGAGCGTTCTGGAGCACCGACAAAATTTGAAGACAGAATTGGAGGCATTGCTTGAAGAAGATCCATGTCAGACGTTAGTAGAGCTCGGGAAAACGTTACAAGTAGATGCGTCAACAGTTTCAAAACGTTTAAAAGCGTTAGGAATGATCCAAAAGCAAGGGCATTGGGTGCCGTATGAGTTGAAGCCGAGAGACGTAGAACGACGTTTTCTCATGTGTGAATTGTTGCTTCAACGGCAAAAGAGAAAAGGTTTTCTGCACCGTATCGTCACTGGGGATGAAAAGTGGATTCACTACGACAATCCAAAGCGAAAAAAATCGTGGGGCATGCCGGGTCACGCATCAACATCGTCGCCAAAACCAAATATCCATGGTTCTAAGCTTCTTCTCTGCATTTGGTGGGATCAGCAGGGCGTAATTTATTATGAGCTGCTTAAACCTAATGAAACTATCACGGGAGCTCGCTATCGACTTCAGTTGATGCGTTTGAGTCGCGCTCTGAAAGAAAAGCGGCCACTATACGAGCAGAGACACGACAAAGTGATTTTATTACATGATAATGCTCGGCCACATGTGGCAAAACCAGTCAAAACTTACCTGGAAACACTTCAATGGGAAGTTCTACCCCACCCGCCGTATTCACCGGGCATAGCCCCCTCCGATTACCACTTGTTTCGGTCGATGGCGCACGGTTTAAGCGAGCAGCGCTTCCATTCTTTTGAAGAAGCCGAAAACTGGCTTGATTCCTGGATTGGCTCCAAAGATGAGTCGTTTTTCCGACGGGGGATTCAATTGCTACCAGAGAGATGGGGGAAAGTGGTCTCTAATGATGGACAATACTTTGAGTAATGTCATTGTAAGCATTATATTTTAAATTAATTTAAAAAAAAAACTAGATTACGAACAGAAGAACGAGAACTTATTCAAGGTCCTAATAAAATATAGTATTGTAAAATAAAATGCCTCGAGGACAGTAGTCCTATCTGTACAGTTCCATTAAATAAAATTTTAATAATGTAGAGTATTCATGAACTTAAAAATATTCTATTTTGACAATTTTACAGAAAATTTTCTTCTTTTATTTAAATTATTTATCTATGTGAACGTGAACACGAAGATGTAAAAAAAGTTTTTATATTTTTTTCATGGCTAAAAAAGGGTATAGCAGTGTTGCTAAAAAAAGGCCAGTCGTGACGTAGGGGCAGAAAGTGTCACTATAAAACCGACTGGTTGTGGGTTCGATCCCCAGGAGGAGATGAAATATTTACTTAAATTTATATTTCCATTTCTTCGCTCTGGTGTCGAGGACAAGCGCGGCGTTGAGTTCTGCCACTCAACACGCAATGCCTCCAGAATTCGGCAGTAAGTGGAGAACGCAGTGTCTTAACACTAGGTTCCCTCTGCCTACCCTGCAGTGTGCGGGATACAGCGTGAAGCTTAAGCTAAAAAAGACTTACCAAATATCTGAGAACAACTTGTTTTGTTGATTTTCCATATTTTTCAGCAATATTTACCAATATGGGATCATCAAACTTTGGGGGGGGCGGCGTTATTTTTCTGAACGGCCTCGGCACCATGAAACCAAAGGGTGCATAGGACATGACGGCTATGCCTTGTCTTAAACAATATGCAGTTAACTCAAGTTCTGTGAACGTCGGATTTACCTAAAAATATTTATATTTTTTTTAAATTAATAATAAGAGATAATAAAAATCTTTCAAATTATAATATTAATATATCTATCAATTATTATATATAAAAATCTTTCATATTATAGTAGATAGGCCAGTCGTGGCGCAGGGCCATAAAGTGTGACTTTAAAAGCGACTGGTTGTGGGTTCGATCTCCACTCGGGGAAATGAAATGTTTTTTTAAATTTATATTTCCATTTCTTCACTCTGGTGTCCAGGAAAAGCGCGGCGCTGTGTTCCGCCATTCAACACGCAATGCCTCCAGAATTCGGCGGAAAGTAGGGAACGGAGTGTCTTAACACTAGGTTCCCTCTACCTACCCTGCTGTGTGCTGGATACAGTGTGATGCTGATTTTTTTTATAGTAGATATTTGTACCTCAATTTCATTGACCGCTGGTCTTATGTTACCGTAGGTGAGGATTTTGTTAATATATGTGCTGTTGAAGTTCGATACACCAATAGAAATAGTCAGTCCCAATTTTTGAGCTTCCTCCATCCCTCGCCATAGAGCCAATATGTCATATGGTATATCAGTTCCCTAAAAGTATAATTTATTATGTAAATACCTGACTTACTTATTAAGAAAACGTGCACGTTTGTAACAACTTATTTATGTTGTTGGCATCTCTGTAGGGAGATTTTTCGAATTTCCGCTACCCAAAAAAAATTACTTAGAATTATCGTTTGGCAATTTATAATATTTTTTAAATATTTTTTACATTTTTTAAAGTGTTATTCCACATTTAGGAAAGAAAAATACTTATTAAGAAAACGTATAAAAAAATTGTATAAAAATTTCCCACTTCGTTCAAAATTTTTATACGTTTTCTTAATAAGTATTTTTCTCTCCTAAATGTGGAATAACACTTTAAAAAATATTAAAAATACCTGACTTACTATGTAATCATTTAAAAAAAAAATTGTTACACGCCACTCAACACGCAATTTACTGAATTCGACAGAAAGATGGAAACGGAATGTCTTAACACTAGGTTCCACCTGTCTCCAGACAGGTGGAACCTAGTGTAAGACGAAGAAGCTGTAAGAAAACTATTAAAAGTCTAATAATATTTACCAAGCTCACAGGAAAATGAATGAGAAATAAGTCCACATAATCGAGCTGTAATCTTTGCAAGGAACTTCGCAAGGATGGAATGACTCCGTCAGTATCATTTACCCTTAGATCTAACTGAAATATATATTTTTAATAGATTTTATGTGTAACTGTGAAATTTAAACATGAATGTATGATACAACTTATTATCTTAATATATTTATTACTTATAATTGAAACAACACTTGGTTCTACCAAGTTAAACTGTGTTTCAAGCCCTTAACATTTTTTGTTTCATTTATAATTATTATAAATGAAACAAAGTTTCTAATGCCTATGCTAATTATTGCAAAAAATATACAGAAATTGACTAGTAAATATGTATTAGTTTGCATTTACTTTGCTTATTTTATAAAATTACGATGCCACCTTGGCACAGTGGTAAAGAATCCGTCCGCAAGCGATGATTGAGAATTCGATTCCCATTTTGGAGGGAAGTTATATTCAAAATATTTTAATTTCCGCTGGTAACAGGTCCAACGGTGAAAGCGAAAGCGAGAGGAAAGATTAAAATCGAGTATCACACACTAGGTTCTCTCTGCCTATTTTATTGAATGCAAAAAAATACAACAAAACAGCGTACAATTTGATAAAGATACAGCAAAAATTACAAAATGTAATGAAGTATCCAAATGTCTATAGTTTTTATTTACGTCTGATGTAATGTTATCAGATTTATTAAAAAGAACTATTATATATTTTACCTTAGTTGTGATAAACAGCTCTTCTCTAACCACTATACCGCGACTCGTGACATCGATTATGGCATTACCGATGTCATCTTCGTCATAATAAACAGGTGCTGTGTCAATATGTCTATAACCAGCCTCTATAGCGGTAACAACCGCTCTCTGTATATCTCCTGAATTTCTTATAGTCCGATGCTGTATATAAAGAAACAGATATAAATAGCAATTAAAAGTCTTTGGATATATATATATATATATATATATATATATATATATATATATATATATGTTTTTCCATATATTTTCATATATCTATCCAATCTAGAGATTGGATAGATATATGGAACAATCGAAGATTGACGTAGGAGATAGATTATTAATATTGGGCGTTAGTCATATATGTACATAGTATGTTCTTATCAATCTACGTCGAAATTCTTAAACAGAATTATTATTATCATTTATTTATTTTGTTAGCATAAGCTGCTAAGACAACATTTTTATACTTTTTCTTACAATATTTATGTGGAAAGATGTTATCTTAAAAATAATAATTATTTTTAGAGATCCGTATCTCAAAGAAAAAGGAACCCTTATAAGACCACTTTGTTGTCCGTCTGTCTGTATGACTGTCCGTCTGTCTGTATGACTGTCCGTCTGTCAAAACCTAGCAAGTTAAAGATTGCGTGGAGATTCCAATTTGAAATTAATATGAAATATTCAAATCCACGGTTCCTTGTAGCGCAGAAAAAAATACCTACACTCATAAAATTTGGCATTAAAAGAGAACTTACAATATAAAAATTGGAAAAATTTAAATTTATAGTGTGATAGAAAAAAAGACTACTATTTGTAGTTCATTTCGTACAAAATGCGTTGGCATGCTCCACGCCCGCAAACTTGAGTTTGTCAACTTTTATAAATCACGTTCCCACCGACCTATTATACAATAGTGAAAATTTTACAGAACCCTCAGTAGGCAAGAACTACTCGCTCTTGACCTGAATGAGCTTACAATCAATCAAAACATCAATTTAAAAAAAAAGGTAAAATAAAGGTTTTTTTGTTTTCCCGCTCACGCGCGAGGCTCTCCGTTAACTATGTTCTTTACCGCTATGAATAAAAGTAACATAACTATCATACTCACCGGAGTAAAAGTGCCCAAAGCAACAATAGGTATTATGTTCCCGTCATTTAGAATGCTGTATTCAGGATATGTTCCGTAGGAATAACTCTCCGTTATTATCGTTTCATAATTTTGCTTTAAAAAATATAAAATAAGGAGAAGGTAATATTTTTCTTATTATTATTATAGATAAATATCAACAAATATATGTTTAATAATATTTTTGATTTTTGCGATTATTTAATATACATTTTAAATTAAACTATTTGACTATTTATTCGCGTATATTTCTTCGGTTCTCTTTGTTTGACGGCGATGTAATAAACTACTTATAAAAATTTTGAAGTCTCAAACCCACCACATCAGAGGTTAAGATACAGACAGAATCAGTCAGAATCAGAATCAGTGCGAGAATCCAGGGCAGTAAAAAATCGTTGGGGGTAGTTGATTTAATAATTATATCAACTGGCGGACGGAGTGATCTCAGTCTATTCATGAGCACGGATTACTGCAAAGTGTTCGACACGTTGGGTTTTCAAAAGTGTATATTTTTGAAAATCCTACATTTACTAAACTGTATATTTTTGAAAACCCGACGTTTAATATTCGCGATTAATCCGGTTAAATAGTTTCATTTAAAATATCTATAATATTATTGCCACAAATGAAGAATAAAGGGGGACTTAACAATTTCGATAGGCTCGTAATTTAAAAAAAAACTATATTATTATATAAAATAATAAAAATAAATCAAAAATTTCAGTGACTTACAGCCAGTACAACAACAAAACCGATAAATAGAAAAAACAATATCATTTTAAAAATTATTGTGAAAATAAAAAAAATATAAAAATCTTAATAAAAAATAGAAATTCTCATTCTATGTATATTTCGCGATATGATGATAAGTATGTATTGTCCGTATGTAACAAACGTAACTGAATTCTTAATACTCCATATAAATTATTAACCTGTTTTACGATCAATGTAACTTACACGATTTTAATATAAATATTTATTGTCTCTAATATAATGGATAATAATTAGCCACGACTAATTCCAATTAAATAAAATTGACATTGACATTATTTTAGACTTTATGTGCTTCGATTCTTAATCAGCTATCTTCTTAGCTTAGAGGCCAGTCGTGGCGCAGCGGCACGAGGTGTGACTGTAAAACCGACTGGTTGTGGGTTCGATCCCCACTCGAGGAGATGAAATATTTACTTAAATTTATATTTCCATTTCTTCGCTCTGGTGTCGAGGTTAAGCGCGGCGTTGAGTTCTACCACTCAACACGCAATGCCTCCAGAATTCGGCAGAAAGCGGGGCACAGAGTGTCTTAAAACTGAACCTAGTTTTAAGACACTCGGTTCCCCGTTTTAAGACACTCCGTTCCTCTCTGGCTACCCTGCTGTGTGTGGGATACAGCGTGAAGCTGATTCTTAAATTACTTTCTAAAATTTCAAGGTTATGGAATTCATTTTTTTTTCAGCTTCTCGCTGTATCCCACACCCACATATAGTAAGAGTGTTAAGATAGTAGAAAGTGTTAAGGTACTCCGTTCCCCATTTTTCGCTGAATTTTTGAAACATTGCGTAACTGGGGGTGCGTAGAGGTGGTCTTGATTTGAACGGGATTCGATAACCCGAGATCATGTTGAGAATATGGGGCGGAGCCCCTAGACTCTCCCAGTGATGAACGTATAAATGAAGTCGACCGGAACGGAACAATTGTTGGTAGTCAGAACTGTCTTTTAAAATGATCTCTCCTATCCCGGTGGGATGAGGGAGAGTTATTTCTAAGTCTTTTTCGTGCCTGAGCTTGATGAGCTTGTATTGGCTTGCTCCTTTTGTCTCGAAATGTGGTTGAATTGATCTGACGTCTTGGCTGAAAGCGCAAGGACTGATGTTGTTGCGGGTTAAAATTCACCGCTTTTTTAGGTAATGACTGCGAAGAAGACCTTGGATCGTTCTGCGGAGCAGAGATGCGATCTTTCCCTTTTGACCAAAACGCCTTCATACCTCCTGCTTTTTCTAAAACGGAGCTAAACTTCTCCGATTCAAATAAATTGGGTGGAATTTTGCGAAATAAAACTTTGTGGGCAGCATCTTTCACGGCAGATAGGATGCTTTCCCTTCTATGTTGTATAAGCTCTGCTCGATGACCACACACAAGTTGTAATGCATCTGCAGTAATTTTGTTATACTCACCATTTGAAAATACCTCGTTAAGCTTTGTTCGAATGTCCGCAAAATTTAAACTATTTACTGATTGAGCCCAAGATAAGAAATTGCTCATATCATTTTCAAGAGCCTCACGTTGTTTCAGCAATGCGAAAGAGATACTAGCAAAAGCTTTTTCCATATTGCAGGTAACTTTAGAAGTGTCATGAGAACTTACTTCAATATTAGCTTCCAAGTTTGTGAAACCCGGCGAGCGTAAATAATTTTTTTGAACATCGGTATAACGTATACTAGACCAATCTAAACTATTAAAATGTTGCAAGTCTTTCAATTGCTGGAGAACTTTATCTGACGCCTGTGGGATCGTTGGTTCTTTCACCTTAGTATTCAAAGATAAATTAAAACTAGGGTCAATGTCAGCGTTAGCGTTAGTATCTACGCTATTTGATGGACCTGCATCCAACTCAGAATGATATAAATCCCCACTAACATTATGCTCGATATAAGAAGCATCATCATTACAATAGCAAACACCTTTACTGTGATCAGCATCGGCAGATGTCATAACTCTACTTTGAAGGTCATTTACCATATTAATTAATTGATTCAACTTACTGTCACGATGGCGCTTACGTTTATGTTTCCTAGGTCTATGGGAATCGCTCGAAGACGACGAAGAACAAGAGGAAGACGAGCTTGAACAGATAAAGTCCTTTTTCTCGTCCTTTTAGAATCGTTATCACGCTCCCTCGTGCTCCGTGCTATTGATGTCCCACTAGGACCGGGCCGCACGGTTGTATCTTCATTCATTCTAAAAGCAATTCAATTCTAACGGACAGCCCGTTAGAATTCTATATTAAAAAAGGTACATTCATCTTACAGTACCCGAAACCGCAATGACATACCCGTAGGAAAAAGATAAAATAGAAAATGGTACGAAACTTTAATCACCTTACACAAAAACAATTGAACTGAATTTATTATATTACCCCCTTTATAAAAATAGCACGTTAAAAATGATTTGAAAAATGATTATTTTTTATTTTCAATACGAGGGTAAGCATAAAAGCACAAAGCAAAATTATAATGTTAAAAAACCAAAAGAAAACTATTAATACAATAGGTTACGAACGGCAACGCCGTTAATATAATCATTACTCTTCTTCATAACCGAGAAAATTAAATTTTTGTACTTACAAATACGACGAATTCCTATTGTAGACACTTACACTTTTCCCGTATTAAGTACTTAAAATGAACACCTCACTAGCGAAGAAACGGCTTACAGTAAGTATTACTAATGTGACCGCCTCTGGCGGGAATTGAAACGCCAATGAATAAATTATTGGAGTCACGTAACTCACTGCCTCCGGTGGCGCTAGCGTCTACGTCATTATAATGGCAGCACTGCAGCAATATGGAAGAGGAAGCTTGCCACTAGCGACAAAAAGGGAAATGAACGCTACTCTCATTATTTAGGCTTCGATTAACGGTACAGTACTGTTTAATAACCGTATTAGTTACGAGATAGTTAAAGATTTATGGTTTCCTTGCATTTACTTAGAGAATCATAAAATATATCAATATCATTATTTGTTCCTAGCTCTATAAAGGATCTTATAATTCTATTAAGAGGTGCATTATGACTAAGGTTAGTTTTAAATAATTTTTCGTGAAACAATGTCACATTTCACAATATTAGATCTAGGTAATCTAGATGGCATGGCAAAGTCTATTTGGGATAAGAGGATCATGCAAGTGAGTATTTAATAAGTGTTTGGGCCAAACTGGACAGTCGCAACAAAATTGTTGTGGAACTTGCAAAGACCCATTCCTGTTTCGGAACAGCTAAGTTGGTCTAGCCGGAACTGTTCCGGAACAGTGTTGTGAACTAGCGTTTTGCGTTCCGGAACAGTGTTTCGACAGGAACGAAACAGTTATAGTACCTAGTAAGGTACAGTACAACATCAAAAAAAAAAAAACATAAACGATNAGTACAACATCAAAAAAAAAAACATATAAACGATGGTAACAGCCTATGTTAAAAATCATTAAACTAAGTATCACAATATACATCTTGATAGATATTTGTAATATTACATCCGAAAAAGTAAATAAAAATATCATTGACAACTGGTAAAATGTTCTCGGGATAGACTTGTATATTTTGATTAAATTCGTTAATCTGGTAAAGTTCCTCTTTACTCAGACGAAAATCAAATAATTGAATATTCTCTATAATGTGATCCTTATTAGTGGAATGTGGAATTGGTAGTGTGCCGCGATCGATCTAGAACAAAAAAGTTAAAGTTAAAGTGTTATTCCACACTAAGGAAAGAAAAATACTTTTTATAAAACGTATAAAAGATTGAACGTAGCGGGATTTGAACCCGCGCCTTTTGGAAATAGTCCAAGCGCTCTGATCGCTAGGCCATACATTCTCATCGAGCTACATCGAAATTCCTATGCACTTTATACAACTTATTTATGTTGTTAAAATCTCTGTAGAGGGATTTTTATAAATTTTCCCTCTCCAAAGATAATTAACTAAGAATATCAATTGGCAAGAGAGAATGCTATTTATTAAATATTTTGCTTAACACTTTTAAATTGTTTAAATTATTTAACAAAATTAAAATATTAAACAAAATTAGAAAACCCATAAAATTATATTTACGTTTATTATTTACCTTGTTAATACGTGATAATATTTTTACATGTGTTATATAGCGCTCGGTGTCACAGGCGGAAAATTTGTTTAATATTATAATATGTCCGTCTGATAGGCGGCCGAGCGCCCGAAAACGCTGACAAAGGAGAGATCGGGTGAACAGCGCCGGTGGGAAAGGAATTTATTCTGTTCCCACACTTATTATTCCATCGTGGAGTAATTAAGTCGTAGGTTAAGTTAGATTTAGTTAGGTTTAGATTCAATATTGTTTCTCCAAAATTGAGAACAATTATATATAAGTTAGATTAATTTAGGTTTAGACAGATTACTGTTTTTCCAACATTCAAGGCAATAGTCTTAGATATAATTTAGTTTTAGTTAAAATTTGTGTATTTTAATTTTAAATTTTATTAATATAAATTCTTAATATTAACTGGAACACTCGCTAAATATGCGCAGGCATATTTTTTTGAGATGTAATAGAAATTAATCTCGTGTGCAGCTTGTTATTGTTCTCTAAAAAAATTAAATAATTTTCATTTTAAAGGTAATGTCGCCGTTCTCCTATCCTTAGTCCTTTGACCACTATAATTTTCTCGTAATAAATTCCAAATCATTCCTTTAAGCAATATCTAGTAAGAATTCTTTGTACATAGAGGCTGAATGCCCGAAGATCATTTCATAAAAAAAATTTAAAAAATACCTTTGTAAAAATGTATCAATTACGTAGATAATTCAAGATAAACCAGACTTAAGAGAGATAAAACATCAGCAATAGTATTAAACTCTATCAACCTCCAGAAATTTCACTCAATTAATTCAAGATTGGCCCTGCAGACACCAGTTGAATTAAATAAAGTCAACGACAATATAATATATCATACCACGATTCAAATTTACTTAATACTAATTATTGCAAGTGTACTTGGTAATGGAATTGCTTATAAACGATTTCGGTTCTTTTTATACCACACCACACGAAGCAACAGACACAAATAATGATCACGAAATGGATACTGCAATTAACCCCCATGAAGTTATAGTTGATATCAAGAAAATCTCAGCAACTCTCTCTCCAAGAATAGTTGCTGATCTGCGGAGGGAGGTGTTATATAGCGCTCGGTGTCACAGGCGGAAAATTTATTTAATATTATAATATGTCCGTCTGATAGGCGGCCGAGCGCCCGAAAACGCTGACAAAGGAGAGATCGGGTGAACAGCGCCGGTGGGAAAGGAATTTATTCTGTTCCCACACTTATTATTCCATCGTGGAGTAATTAAGTCGTAGGTTAAGTTAGATTTAGTTAGGTTTAGATTCAATATTGTTTCTCCAAAATTGAGAACAATTATATATAAGTTAGATTAATTTAGGTTTAGACAGATTACTGTTCTTCCAACATTGAAGGCAGTAGTCTTAGATATAGTTTAGTTTTAGTTAAAATTTGTGTATTTTAATTTTAAATTGTATTAATATAAGTTTAAGTATAAAAATCGTATTTTCTTAACCCTCCAATTGCAGCCTACGTAACTCATGGAGTAAAATTATGTAGAGAAAAATGAATATTTTATTTATTTATTTTTCTTTTTTTTACTTCATGTTGTATCCCACATATAGCAAGATAGGCGGAGAGAACCTAGTTTCAAAACACTCTGTTTTCCACATCTTTATGTCTCGTTTTATTATTTAAATAATTAAAAAAAAATTAAATTAAATTAGCTTCACGCTGTATCCCGCACACAGCAGGGTAGGCAGAGGGAACCTAGTGTTAAGACACTCCGTTCCCCACTTTCTGCTGAATTCTGGAGGCATTGCGTGTTGAGTGGCAGAACTCAACGCCGCGCTTAAACTCGACACCAGAGCGAAGAAATGGAAATATAAATTTAAGTAAATATTTCATCTCCTCGAGTGGGGATCGAACCCACAACCAGTCGGTTTTGCAGTCACACCTCGTTCCGCTGCGCCACGACCGGCCTCAAATTTTAAATAATTAATTACATCAATTGGAAATCAAACCCACAAATATTGCTATCATAATATTTGGTACTATTTTTAGACGCTACCCCACTGCACCGCGAGGGCCTCATATGAAATTTCACTTTGTTTAAAGTTTAATAGTTACCAAATATCGTAATGCGACTTGTTTCGTTGACTTCCCATATTTCTTAGCGAAGCGGACCAAAATCGGATCTTCAAAGCTTGGTGGGGGAGGCGTAATTTTTCTGAATGGCCTGGGTACCATAAAGCCATAAGGCCCATACGACATCACCGCTATGCCTTGTCTTAAGCAGTATGCAGTCAGCTCTAATTCAGCAAATGTTGGATTAAGCTAAAAATATAACGTCCAAAATATGTCATTTCAGTTTCACCGCACTTTGTTATATAATAAAAAAAAATCTACTTCACAGAGGTAGACAGAGGGAACCTAGTTTTAAGACACTCCGGTCCCTACTTTCCGCCGAATTTCTAGAATTGCATGTTGAATGGCGAAACTCGACACCAGAGCGAAGAAATGAAAATATAAATGTAAATAAATATTTCATTTTTTCGAGTGGGAGTCGAGCCCACAGCCAGTCGCGTGCACACTTTGTGCCCCTACGCCACGATTGGCCTTAATGTGTACAACTAGCATATGTTACAAAACCTCAATCTCATTAACAGCTGGTCGAACATTGCCGTGAGATAAAACTTTATTAATATGTGAGCTATTGAAGTTGGAGACACCGATAGACACAGCTAAACCCATCTTTTGAACTTCTTCCATACCTCTCCATAACGCTAAGATGTCATATTCGTCCTTATTTTCCTAAAAATATTATTACTTTAGTCTTTTTTTTCATTATGCAGGTTGGAAGTGTCAGCGCTCCTTTTACGGGAACAGCATATAGGGTAAAATGTTTTAAACCCATACTTAAAGAAATTAATTAAGATACGAGTACCTCAACAGTATAGACGTAGGATTTTTTTTTTCATTTCACGATGTTTATCCATACCTGTATTTCGTGTTACGCAGTTACGCATAGATACCAATAACGTAAACACATACTACTACAAAAATACTACTAAAAGTTATAAAAAGGCAAAGTTCAAAGTTGATTAACCAATAAACTTTGAACTTTGCTGCCAATACCTACGACTCGATTTCGGAATGAAGTGTCCCTTTTGATAGGTTTATGTGTGCGTGTGACGTTCTTGACAAATGGCGTTTTATATTACAACAATAATTTTATTATTTATTTTGTTTGAAAAAAACACTTTTTCATTTTTGCGGCAAAAAAAACAATGTTAGGCTTTTATAGAGTAGTTAAAACTGTGGTTTCATTTAAAGTCGTGCTGACACTTCCTATATAGTATGTATAAAATTTTAAAAATATTTTTTAAAAGGTTATCTTGTTTCACGCTGCATCTTGCACACAACAAATTAGGCAGAGGGGACCTAACCTAACTATCTTCTTACCAGCGTGAAAATTAAAATACTATTCATTCCCTCGAGAGGGATCCGCGACGATTATAGGTTTCCCTCTCTAGACTATATATCGCTGCGAAACAAACAGTTATTTAAAAATAGTACAAATATATATTTATAAGGCAATATATTTTTTAATAAAATAAATATTTCTCAATCAACAGTTAAACAAAGTATAAGTATAAAGTGTAATAATTACCAAACTCTTCGACAAATGTATAAGAAATAAATCCACATATTCCAACTGCAAGTTGTCGAGCCAAGTTTGGAGTGATTGAATTACACCATCCGTAGTGTTCACTCTGATATTTAGCTGAGACGTTAAATAATAAATAAGTATATACATTTTTTTTATCAGCTTCGCGCTGTAATCCGCACACAGTAGAGTAGACAGAGGGAACGTAATGATATAACACTCCGTTACCCGCTTAACTCCGAAATCTGGAAAAATTGCGTGTTGAGAAGCGGAACTCAACGCCGCGCTTTTGCCTCGACACCAGAGCGAAGAAATGAAAATATAAATGTAAATTAATATTTCACTTCCTCGAGTGGGGATAGAACTCACAGCGTGAAGCTGATTTATTTATTTATTTATTTATTTATTTAAAAATGTATTTTGTCACCAAATTACTTTCGTAGTTATAAACAGTTCCTCTCTTGTAACAATACCGCGGTCGGTCACGTTAACTATAGCATTCCGGATGTCGTCATCCACGTGGTACAGTGGAGCGGTCTCTATATGTCGGTACCCAGCTTCGATTGCTGCTATTACAGATTCTTGAATGGCACCAGACCTCCGTATAGTTTTATTCTGGCAGAATTTAAAATAAAGGATCAATTTTAATTTACGTTGTCGTTTTTGTTTCATGTATTTTTGTTTTCATCAAAAATTTGCACATATTTGCACAATTAAAATATATAATATAGGTCGGGGCAAAAATATTTTCGTATTTCGAATGTACTATTACTATTACTATGTACTACTTCTTGGCTGTACTGAATGTAACTGGTTGGTTTTAATACCGTTAAATGAAACATTCTGAAGATAAATAAAAATAAATCTAGTTTCCGCTCTTTTTCAATTGTTTTTCAATGTATGTGCCGAAGAAATTCGGTACATTTTAAAGTTTTATTACAAAAAAGGTAAAAATGCGATGAACGCCGTGTATAAAGTTTGTGCAGTTTATGGATCTAATGCGGCATCAATAATAGTACCACAAATGATTGTTTACGGGTGATGAAAAATGGGTGACTTACGATAAGAATGTGCGAAAATGGTCGTGGTCGAAGCATGGACAAGCCCCACAGACCGTGGCAAAGCCTGGCCTGACCTGTTGTTCCGAACAAAGTGATGCTATGTGTATGGTTGGATTGGAAAGGAATCGCTTTTGCCATCGGCTAAAACTATCGATTTTGACCTCTACTGTCAGCAACTGATGAGGTTAAAAAAAGCTATTGAGAAAAACCCGCTGGAGCTGGTGAATAGGAAGGGCGTGGTGTTCCAGTATGACAACGCCAGACCGCACTCATCTATAGCCACGCAGCCAAAATTGAGAGAGCTTGGCTGGGATGTGTGTTGCATGCTCCGTATAGCCCTGACCTAGTTCCATCAGATTTCCACCTGTTTCGGTCATTGCAGAACTCTTTAGGCCGCATAAAGCTAACCTCAAAAGAACACTGTGAACACTACTTGTCAGATGTTATTAATGAAAAATCTCAAAATTTCTACAGAAATAGGGTCATGGCACTACCCATAAGATGGCAACAAGTCATCAATCAAAACAGCACATACATATTATAAATAAATAAAAAATTATACCTTAAAAAATATTTTCCTTTGTATGAACAATACGAAAATAGTTTCCCCGACCGTATATATATAAGATATATAAGTGAATATCATAATAGAGACCGTCGCGTCTTGGCGCATGGACTCAAGCGTGTGATTGTAAACGCAGGCATAACGAGGCAAAGTCATTGTGTGTTCAGTTCCAGCACTCAACACATAATTATCCTAGGCTTTCAGGTTCCCACTGTACGGGAACTAAAAAAGAGAGCGACCATAATTACGTAATGGAACAGCTTCTGATTCTTGTTGAATATTTTTTTATAATTTTCAGCCTCTAAAAGACGAAGTGTGGTGTTAACTTCTATCACTCAATATGCAATATCACGAACTATGAAATATAAACATGACTTACTGCTGTAAACGTTCCATAAGAGACAATCGGTATGGTATTGCCATCGTTAAGCCTTTTGTACTCTGGATATCTTATACTCAAATTATCTGTTTGAGATATTATAGTAACGGTATCCTGCAGTGTAAAAAAATAATTTGAAAATATATGGATGTAGCGTGTAAAATGTGAAGAAAGCAAATATATTTTTATTTACTGTCAATGTTGTTGAAACAGAAACGTATAATAATAATAAAAAATATATCATTTTGAATGCAACTAACCACTTTTAGTGGTTAACCAGTTCTAGTATACATAAAAATCAATCATAAATCATAAATCGTGCGGACTTTGGAAAATAAATAACAGCATTTTAAGTCATTTTTGATGCGTAATTAATACTATGAGTTATCCATATTTGCCTGTGTATTTTACAAATATTCAAATTAAATATAGCTTAACCCTAAAATAAGATTTTGCAAAAAAAATGATTTTGCCAAAATATGAGGGCAATCGTGGCGAACATCAGTCGTGTTTACAATCACAATTGGGATACAAAGTATGACTGTAAACTGCGATGCGATGCTGTAAATGGTTGTGGGTTCGATCCTCACTCAATGATATGAAATATTTATTTAAATTCATATTTCCATTTCTTCGCTCTGGTGTCGAAGCATAGCGTGGCGTTGAATTCCGCCACTCAAGACACAATGTCTCCAGAATTTGACGAAAATGCGGAACAAAATGTCTTAACATTAGGTTCCCTCTGCTTACCCTGCTGTGTGCGGGACACATTAAAAAAAAGTGATTGAATTACACTATGTCACTGATATTCCAAACACCTTTAAAAATATTATTTAATAAATAATGCTTTGGCTCGTGATGTGTCTAGTGATTAGAACCGTTTATAGTTGTGATCGTTAAAAACCCAAAATCTTTTAGAGATTCAGAGGTAACAGTGTTAAGAAAGTTATACAAGCAACACATAAGTTTAAAATAATACCATCAGAAGGTATCGTTTTAGTAATATCCTATATTTGCCATCAGAAGTTTATTTAAATAATTGGAAACTTGACAACATTGCATTGTCATAACTCGAAGCTCTTCCGAAGAAAAGCCAAGAGCGCGTCCTATCTTCCTCTCCACTATAACTGCGTGCTAGTTATAATAAAAGAAAGAAAGAGTAAGGGCACCTGCACTAAGTCTTTATGTGCATCATGTTTATTTGTACCGTAGTACTTAAGAGTTCAACTCGACCGCTGCCTTCCAACCATCCCACTATATAGATGGGATGACGGTTGCGACACTCGAGACGCCAATACATGAACTCGTCTGGATTAATATAGTTATTAAAATATATATTAATATGGTATTTTATTTATTTATTTTTAATATATCATACTCCAGGTACATACTGTAACAACTATCCGTAGTGTTCATTCGTAGATCTAGCTGCAAAACGTATGCAAAACCTGATTAGTTCCTTCAACATTGGCTGCAAAATTTTATGAATATTTTTATGTCTCTGATAGCACGATTATCGAATTAAACTTCATTGCATACTAATACTATGTTTATTATGTACGAGTATGTTTGCTACTTTTTCCTATTATAATTTTTTTAATTACAAGGTTGACGAATGTTTGGGTCACCTGATAGTAAAAAATCACCTCAGTCGAAGACATTAGGAAAGCTCCAGGTGCGTTGCCAGCAGATAAGGCGGAGGTAGACGCACTTTTTGATGACTAAGAATGAGCTTTAAGCATATTCTCCCTATGCAGAATTCGGCGGAAAGTGGGGTATGGAAGTGTCTTAATAGAAACGGAGTGTAGCTTAACTTAACACTAGGTTCCCAGGTTATTTTTTTCTACCCCGTTTGCGGTTTGCGTGCGGGATACAGCGTGATGCTATAAAAAATAAGTTTTTAACATATGTCGAAAAATCTATAAAAAATACTTAATAAAATTATTTAAAAGACAATTTAATATTTTATCATACATTTATTACAAAACTGTCATGTCGTAGTATTATTATGAAGTTATTGTAAAATTTCATATAAATATATAAGAATCATTGTTTCCAAAATGGATTATTAGGAAAATCCTTCCAGGAGTCAATCACGCGAACGTTTCTATTGAAGTTACTAATAGAGTTTACTTCAGATTCAGTTACATTGAAGTCAAATAAATCGATGTTCTGGGCTATTTTCTTCTTATTCGTTGATTTGGGTATTGGGGTAAGGCCACGTTCAATCTGAAATATAGTAATAGTCGTATAGTAGAGGCAAAAATGCTTGAGAATTTTTATTTAAAAATGATTAAAACTGTTCACAACAGTTATTAAATTTAGGGCGATAAGATGTTACAATATAAATAAAGTGCAAAATCCGAAAGGTAAAATTTTATGAGTATTTCATAGAAAAAAATCTATACAAGCTTATATTTGTAGTTCATTTCAACTAAATAAGTGTATATGTAAACTTAAGTTTGTTAACTTTATTCGCCACACCATCAAAACTTATAAGGTATTTTCCAATCAAAATTTTGAAGTTAGTATATAGAGAACCCTCGGTGAGCGCGTACAACTTGCGCTTGGCAGGTTTTTTTTCTTAAATACACTCAAATAATCAGTCGTATATTTCAAGTGGGCGTAGCCGCACGAAAGCCGCTAGTCTATACTTATAATAAATCTGTAGAAAAGTCGTTTCTGTACATTGAAAATAATTAAAAATAAATTAGCTAGGGTGTTAAAGGATAATTAACAGAAACCATTTCCAACATTTTTGGAATTTTTGTCTGTTTGTCTGTTTGTGTTTGTCTGTTTGTCTGTTTATCTGTTTATGTCAACACGCATCACGTAAAAAGTACACAATAAATTTAAGCAACTTTTATACATAAAAATTACAAGAAAATCAAAGTAACTTTTAGTGTTTATTTCATTGTAATCGCTTCACTTTATCAAAAGATATAAGTATTTAAGTTTTCAAGAAGTTTATATTTGAGATAGTAAAAAATCGATACAAGTAACGCTATCTATTGACAACAAATAGTAGGTACTAACGAATCTTGATACTCTCTTTCATACACGTAACGCTATCTACTGACAACAAATAGTAGGTACTAACGAATCTTGATAA